>JAVXUO010001527.1:0-165778 GCA_033065855.1 Escallonia rubra | reverse complement strand
GTAAAAACAAATCCTCTACTAATCTTCCCTTCGGCCTTCTGTTAACTCGCATTTTTGAACATTTTCATGTTCCTTCCTCTGCTACTCCAATTCCCTCAGCCCCCACTTCCACTCCCTTCCCATCTTTTCCCCCACCTCCACTTCCCTCTACTCAGTTCATACCCCCTGCCCCTACTGACCTTTCTAGCTCTCTTCCCTTTCCTCCTCATGATCCATCTAGCTCTATTCCCTTTCCTCCTCCTGACCCTTCCACCTCGGTTCCTCCTCTTCCCACCCCTCCTCACCCTGCTGATCCCTTCTTCACTAGTCCGCTCAACGACTTCTCCAATTTCAATTTTGATGATTTCCTCTCTTCTGACCACCCGACCTCTCTGACACTCTCTCTCGTCTCTCTACTTCGATTCAGTTAATTTTTGAATCGCAAACCACCCTTGTTGCTTCCATAACAGCCAACCACATTGTTCTCCTTCACGAGCTTGCTGCCCTTCAGCAGTCGGCTTAACACTCTTCCGCCCAACTTCTCTCGAACCAAATAGATTTTCGCAACCTCCTCAATGACCTTACCGCTAACCTCACCTCTCTCACTCTAAATCAAACTCCCCTTCTGGAAAGTTTGACTTGGATGCAGCAGGATCTTCACCGCCAACAAGAGGCTACTTTTCAGGCTCATCGTCACCAGGCTTATCTCACCACGAGCATTCTGACCGAACAAAACTGCTATTTGGCTCATCAGATCTTTGATCAGGCTCACGGTTTTTGGGTGACTCGTCCAGATGTCTTTCTTTCTCGACATACTGGCAACGTAGGGGAAGAATGGTTCTTCAACCCGCATCTTCCTTACAACCCTCCGCCGCCGCGCTCTCCTCGTGTCATTGAAGTAGTTGAAGTTCCTACAACAGCTCCGACGCCTGATGATCCCTCCTCTTCTGCACACGGTGCTCGTTGGTCTGCTCCGCCGCCCGCTGATCCCTCATCCTCTGCCCAGGGTTCTCGCCGCCGTCGGCCTTAGTTTTTATTTATTATTTTGATTGTTGCAATGGCTGCCCCTCTTTTTGCTTTGACAAAGGGGGAGAACATGTATTAATCTATCGTTCTATTTATGCATCTGTATTAAATATTTTGTTGAATATTTAGAGATTCTCTTTTTATTATTCCCTTGTATGAATATTAACTGATTAAGGGCGAGTATGTCTTTTTAAATGTTAGAACTAATATTGTCATCATCAAAAAGAGGGAGATTGTTGACCTGATGATTTTAATGATTTCAGACTTATCTTATCTAACATTAATCTGACAATATTATTAAAGATAAACATTTCAAGTTTTATCTTAATCAAACAAAGACATAACCTTGACATGGATGACAGAGACTTTGCACGACCTTGACATGGATGACAAAGACTTTGGACTTGGTTGGACTTGGTTGGACTCGAGTTTTGGACTACAAATGAAGATGCAAGATCTTGAAGTATATTTTTTATTGATTAGCTTTTCTTTAAGTCCTTCTTAAAAAGATCTGACAAAAATTCTAGTAAAGAACGAAGCCAAGATTTTTAGTCGAAATCAAGTTTTTCAGTCGAAGCCAAAATGTTTTAGTCAAAGCTGTGACTTTCAGTCGAAGCTAAGACTTTCAGTCGAAGCTAAGATTTTCAGTCGAAGCTGTGACTTTCAGTCGAAGCTAAAACTTTCAGTCGAAGCTATGGCTTTCAGTCGAAGCTGAGACTTTCAGTCGAAGCCAAATGTTTTAGTCGAAGTCAAGATTTTCAGTCGAAGCCAAATGTTTTAGTCGAAGCTAAAACTTTCAATCGAAGCCAAGACTTTCAGTCGAAGCCAAGACTTTTAGTCCAAGCCAAAATGTTTTAGTCGAATCCTTCTTGTTTGGCTTTTCTTTCTTAACGGTCCACTATTTCTTTCCTGTATAAATAGGAAGTCCGTTAGAGCATTTATTACCCTTTTCTCTTGCGCGAATTTTTTACTCCTAAAAACTCTCTCATCTCAATCTCTTATTCTTATCTATTGTCTTTTGAGTGAGTTTACCTTTGAGAAAGTTCTTTGTAAGCTTCTTGGTTTGGTTCTTGAAAGGATATAGATCTTCCCACCTAAGAAGGCTTAGCTTTAAACTTTCATTGTAATATCTGCTCAAGAAGGAGCCTGTTTATAGTATTCAAATTGTAAATCTCTTTTCATTTGTAATCTGTTGGAAACCTTGGAAGGGTTTCAGAAATTGTACTGAGGTTTGAGCTAGCACCCGAAGCTAGTTGGTTTAGTGAAAGGCTCGAGTAAGTCTCCCTTGTGTGGAGTGCTCGAGGACTGGACGTAGGCTGGTGGGGCCGAACTAGTATAAATCTCTGTGTTAAACTTGCTACTGTTATATCTGTCTTTACTTTGTAATCTCATTTTTAAATTCATACTCAAAGTTGTAAAACACCTATTCACCCCCTTCTAGGTGTATTTAGGGACCTACAACTGGTTCACAGTCGTTTGTGGTTGCTCGCTCGGAGATGGTACTTGATTAAGCCTTAGATTTTTTGGTTTAATGTTTAAATCATCTTAATGTGAATGTAGATCATCTTATTATTTGCACAAAGATCCTGAAACGTAGAAAGAACCTGATCAAATTGTGTTTCACAAGCATACATATTTCTCCAAGAAACACAATAAGTATATCACGGATGAAGCCGAGTCAAATCAGGTAACAAATTGCCATGTGAGATAATTTTCCGTGTTAGAAGCCACACATTATTTGATTAATTTCACTATCAATTTCAGAAACAAATGGAAGAAATGCTGTCCGAGAATCCACAAATGGACCCAGTGGAGATTGCAAAGACCGTTCTAGACAAGAGCAAAAAGCCAGGTCGTATTAAGGGTCTCGGGTTTGGGCCAAGACCGCCCACGTCCCTGTCTCAACAATTAGTTTTGGAGGAAGCCCGGCGTCGTGCTGGTTTGGAAAATGAGCTACAGGAGTACAAGGCTCTTATGCATGAGCAACAATTGGAGCTCAATTCTCAGAAATTAGAGGTAGCGATGTACAAGTCACTCATGCAAGAACAACAATCCTGACTTGACCGAATGGAAGCTATGATAAATCTCCAAATGACTCAACCACCATCTTTTCACTCATCCACGAATACTTAGAGGTTCCTTTCGATTCCCTAATCTTTCTCTTAATATCTTCCTGAGTGTTTGCGTAGATACACCTACCTGCCTATTGTTGTCCTATAGCCTTTTATTATTTTTTTCTTTAAAGTTAGTTGAATTAATCCCAAAAGATCAAATGTACACTAGTAAGTTTATCCCTAAGCTAGACATTCCCAGCTTAAGGTTCAGTTTACAAAACAAAATCAGTCTAGTAATATCCCTACATCAAGTCCCCAGTTAATTAGCACAATGTTTCTTATTGCTTTGTATTAACACCTTTTTCTAGCTTCTAATACTCCAATGTATCCACTGCTTGGTCACCTGAGATAGGCTTTTCATGGTTTGACTTTGCTACTTGAAGATTCTAGCATTTCGTTCACCCTATATCTTGTACACAGTGACTGTAGCTCCTAGTTCCCTGAGCTTAGCATGAAAGTGTCCTATAGTTATATGTTATGAAATCTTGTTTATGTGAAATCGTTTAGCTAAGGCCTTTGCTTACACATCTAGACCTTTTATTCACACTCACCAAATCACTTGCACACCTGCACATGAATAAACTCTCTCGTCTCCTTCCCTTTGCACTGAATCCCTCCCTCCCTCCCACACATGCGCGCGCGCACACACACACAATGTCTAATTACAAACAGCTGCATAAATTACACATGCTTTTGTTCGCAAGCACTGAACTCACACACATAGCACACTCTGCACCTTCACACCCCCTGCTTCACACACACACACACACACACACACACACACACACACACAGCTGCACAAATTACACAGGCTTCTATTCACACACACTATACACTTTCACAATAACTTGGTTCGGTAAAGTCAAGTCAACTCTTCTGCATTCACTAAGACCAGCCTTTCTCCCCCTGTTTCGTACACCCCCAAAGCGCGCACACATACACACAAACACACACACACACACACACACACACACACACTGTGTGATTACACACAACTGCACAATTACACGCGCCTTTGTTCATACACATTGAAATCACACACAAAGCACACCCTACACCTTCACACCCCTGCTTCACATATCTAAAAAGTGCATACACATGCACAAATTGTAAAACTGATCAACAACCAAAGTATAAAAAGATAAGTGATAGGGATTGCCATTATTACAAGTAGAAAGCGGGCGACAGAGTGGAAGTAGAAAACGGATGATGGTGTTTCGAAGTACATTGTTGATGCATGCGCTTCATGCTCATTAAGACTGTGAGATGTACAGTAGAGACGTTCTCTATGCAGTGCTTCATGGCTACATTTATCCGTGAGTTTTAGGTTAGGTATTTATCCATGACCGTACCTTGGATTTATCCTCTTCTTTGATTTTTCAATCCCCCATCTATATGCTGTCTAGGTTAAAAATTTTACCGCAATTTTCATAGGTGAGATTAGGGGTGAGCATTTAAACTGTGAAAACCGATCCAACCAATCTGACCAATTTCAAATTGATCGTAAAAACAGTCGGTTTTTTTTTTTCATTTTCCAAACCGCATATTCGGTTCGGTTTGTATTTTTTGAAACCGTTCTAAACCGAACCGACCGTACTTAATATATAATATATATTTTTTAACTAACCCCAGTTAATTTTACTAACTGCCTTAGTTAAACTTAACCCATTAATATAAATAACAAGTAACCCTAAATTTCATTTACCCTAATTCCTACTTTTCATTTTTTCATACGCCATCAGAAAGCCCTCAGCCTCCACTCCGCCGATTCTGCCGATTGCTCCACGCCTCCAGATCTGTTATCTGCCGATTACTCCACGGCAGTGCCTCCTCAGCCACGTCTCTCCTCTAGCCGGCATCTCCACCTCCCACCGGCGTCTCTCCATCTTTGACGTCTCTCCTCCCGCCGGCGCCATAAATCTCCGCCAGTCTCCAAGTACGAAGTTATGTCTCCATTTCTCCTCTACTCTTATGTTTCTTCTTTTTTCTTTTGTTTCTTGAATCTTTTCTCTTCAATTTCTTCTCTTCACCACATGATCTGAAAAGGCAATCTTGTGCTATACTCCGGTGATCTCGCGCCCATGACGTGATTTGGGCATAGATCTTTTTTCCTTTTATTCAACGCAAAGAAAAGGACAATTTAATATGAATGGTACGACGTATGGAATGATGAATTGGTACTAGTAGTAATGGGCCTTCTACCTGCTTCTACTCTTTTCTTGGCATTGAGGTACCAGTCACAGTGATGTATGAACCAGAAGTAGGACCAAACTGAGAGTTATCCCTAGCGGTTGTTCTGAGAATGGCATGGTTCAGTTTTTGAGTAACTTTTTTAGATAAAGCCCTTATGCTGCCCATTCTAAGTGCTGAGTGCTGCCATTATAAGTGATGCAATGCAGCTCTGCAATTGAATTATAAGTGCTGCCATTTTAAGTGTGAGTTGCAGGTATCTTAGGAATTATATGCTGATTATATGTTGATTCTTATCTGCTGATTCCTTTTTATTTTCATTTTTCAGAAACTATATGCTGATTGAAGGTTGATTGGTGACGAAGGTTTTGAAGATGCCAAAGTTGATCCTTAAGACTTGTTCCATATTTAACTTAATCTTAATCTGGATGCTGTTTAATAATGTCTAACTTGATTACAACTTTAACTCATGCCGTGTAATGAACAATTTAGAGTTATGTAATTTGATTTGAAAACTCATGCCATGTAATGATCTTTTTTTATCTATGTAATTTGATTAGAAATTTAGATCTTTTAACAGATAATTGTAAATTAATGATATTGTGTAATGACTAGTCTGTCTTGTTATGTAATCTGATTAGGATTTAAAACTTAGTGCTTGGTTACTTCTTTGAGTTGTTAGTACACAATTTTATTATTTTTGGGCTTGAAAAGGAGTCTAGCCCAAACCGTTTGAACCGCTCAAACCGAACCATTCAAACTGAACCGTTTGAACGCGATTTGGTTTATTTTTTCCCAAACCAATGTTGGTCGGTTCGGTTTGGTATTCAGCCTCCAAACCGAACCAATCGAACCGTGCTCACCCCTAGGTGAGATAGGCCAGCCTTTAGGGATTTGATCTGGAAATTAAGATAATTGCTTACGATTGATGCTATCCTACAAGTTTCACTTATTTATCGTCGAAGCCATTAAGGATATAATTCAGTCTCCCGCCATGTAGTACAATCTAACTCTCTAAGGTTGAGTTAATTCAATAAGGATATCGCAAAAGATTATAAGGTACTTGGTTTTCTTTTAGTGCTCAGTAGGGGTTAATCTCTAGTAGGTTATTCTGGTTTTGAAGAGTGTTGCTGATACTAGACTGTGGTACAGATAGTAGGCCTTCCGTAGAGTGTGGTACTGAGGGCTTGTAGGTGGTGAGGGGCTTATGCAAATCTGGAATTGGTAGTGGTTGTCTTTTGAGGAATGAGTAGGGTTAGGCTTGTTGGGAATGAAGGGTTGGAATGAGTTGGTAGGCATAGAATGAAGAGCTTGGTAGTGTGGCTTAGAGTGAATTCTAGTTAACATCAGATCCATTAAAATGAGGGAATTCCAGTTAAGGAGATGGGGTTTTTAAGTTACCTTGGGTGCAAGTTACATACTGAATTTGCTTCCCCAGAACTCGATGTTGCTTTAGAACTGTGTGATGCTGATGATGTAAAATCATTACTGTGTGATGCTATCGTTGAATGATATCTCGTTCTAAGTAATAATCTTGCCAATCAGGTTCACCTTCTTATAGGCATATAAAGTATTTTGGAGTGGTTGTCGCCTTCCGCCAACCTAAAAGCCCTGGACTCTAGTGTCCAACACACATATTCAGCTCACTCTTCCTATCCACTCCACTAGAAAGAAACCCCTCGTTCAGTCAAGCACGTGTAACCTCTGAACCTCAACAACAAACCTCACGCCTCCATAACTTCATTTTTTTGTTTCATTGTGTTTTCCTTATAGAGTTCTAATTTCCTTGCCATATAGCATACATTCTCATCTTAATACATTATATCACAGTAAGAAGATTCAAAGTGAAAAGAATGGCGGGGGGGGGGGGGACCCATTGTTTGCAAGGAGATTTTGCAAGTTTAGTTCTAATTAAGGATACGATTGTATTACATTGATTACCGGTGGAATATTGCTTTTTACATAGAGATTTCATCTGTAAACGTCCATCGTATATATCTTGCACTGAACAAGTTTAATTTCTTTAGCTATCTTATACTTTCTTCTTGAAAGGCTAAACATGATTGAGTAATTTGATTATGCGCGCATTTGTGATAAGAAAAAAGATGTAATTGATTGTGGTGGATTGCATGGAGTATGGAGATCGAGGTTTGAGCAGCATCTTAACACGAATATTTCAATTCCTCTTTTCATTTTCAACGCAGGATTGCGATCATTGTTCTTTTAGTTGCAGTGTTCTCGGATGCGATATATATATGGATCATCTTTCGACATGATATGAAGCAAAAGGTCGATATTTTATGTGTCACCGACCGCTAGGATGGTTTTCTTTTTTGGCATCAACATGTGCATTGTATAGTTCTAATTTGTACTTAGAATATATGTCAAGCTTTGTTGCTATATGTACTTATGTCCTCGCCTTGTAACCAAGTAAATCTTTGTAATGGATAGCATTAGTTTTATATATTAGATTAAGACTTTTTCTACTATTTGTCGCTTAATCTTTCTATTATTTGTCCTTAATTAAAATCTTTCTATTATTTTTCGTTAATTAAAATCTTTCTATTATTTGTCATTAGAATTTGATACTCGTCAAACAAAAAAATATTCGTCACTAAAAGGGCAACAAGTAATGACAATTTTTTTTGTCGTTGAATGTAGTTTTTAACGATGAATCAAAGATGTCGAGGAAGAATTGTGACGATCAATTTTTTTTTGTGACGAATTTGAGTTCATCAACAAATGCTACCATTATTGACGAAGAAAGTATGTCAAGGAAGAATTTTTTTATTTTGTGACGAACTTAAGTTCGTAAAAAAATGTCACCATTATCGACGAAGGAAGCGTGTCAAGGAAGTATTGTGACGATCAATATTTTTTCTTGACGAACTTGAGTTCTTCAACAAAGGCCACAATTGTCGACAAAATAAAGATGTCAAGGGCAAAAATAGTGACGATGACTCATATGTTGACGAACCCAAGTTCGTCGACAAATTAATCCATTATTGACAAACTTGAACATCCAGCGACAAATTCGAGCAAACTATTACGATGAAATAGTTCGTCATTAAATATCGGACATTCCTTGACGAAGTAAAAAATCGTCAACAAATATACTTTTTATCGACGAACACATGTATTCGTCGAAAAATACATTTCTTGACGGCGAGTCTTTGATGAACTGCGTGACGAACTTTTTCGTCACTGTATGTCTTTCTTGATGAATAAGAGACCTTCCTCGACGAACCCTGTTCGTCACTAAATGGAAAATTTCTTGTAGTGCCCCCCTACAAACTTTCCTCATCACTCATACACTGCCGTGTAATCACCCCTCATGTGCCGTGTCCAACAGCCAGCCCACTAACGATCTCTCAACCCACCATCAATCAACCACCACTCATCTCTCCATCCACCATCAATCCGCTACCACTGCCACTACCCATTACCAAGACCCACCACCGATCTCCCCACTTGCCATCACTACAATATCAATCCACCACTACATCATCAATCACAATCACTACTGTGAGGTCATGGGAAAACAAGCCCTCAGTCTTTGCATTATCGAGGTTGTGTTGCGAGACTGGGGATCTTCGCCTTATACCCATAATTCCATTGAGTACAAACCTTTCACCGTCGATATAGAGCCAGTCGTTCTCTTGTTGCCTAATGCATATATGTATTGGCTTTGGGCACGTGTGGAAGAAAACGTGTTACCTCTGGAAAGCCAACTAAGAATTGAGCTGGATTGGGACTTTTTGAGTGCTTCTGAGATACAATCTCTGGAGCAATCAAAGGGGGAGGTCGTGCTACTCTATGATTGAGCCCGGAGATACTTGAGTTTGGTAGGTTTTGTCAAAGCATAATACGAAGTTTCCGTCACCCTCATACTGAAGATGATGTTTGGGTTACTTGGATTAGGCGCTCTTGGATTGGTTCCCAGATGTTCGAGGAAAAATTTGATGCTGACAGGAATCCCATATGGTCTCTGTACATGGATGAGCCCCAGTGACATCCCACTTTGCTGCTGAAGGAGAAACCACTGAAGAGGAATCCAACTATCAAAGTCTGGGTGCTTAGCTCGAGGATCAGTTTGACAAATAAGGTAATAAAGAAAAAGACAAAGTGGATTAGAGGCTGCCTCAGGTGGAAGAACTGAAGGATATGATTCAGGTGTCTCAGAGGCAGGCTTCCAAGAAAGACTTGGAAATATGGAAGCTAATCTTGAATGTTGAGGAGAGTCCGGGTATAAAATTTAAATAGATGTCAGATGATATCCCATAGGTTGCTGATAGGACTTAGAGTTTTTCTTGCCCTAACTTTTGTCTAGGTAGCCCTTTACAGAGTTTTTGTCCTAGCAGGCATTTTATTTATTTTGTTCTTAGCATTTTTTTATTTTTGTTTTTTCCTTTTGCCCTAATTTTGCCTAGGCCGCCCTTCGAAGGGTTTTCATCTTAGCGGGCCTTTTTATTTTTCTCAAGAATGTAATCAATGTTTTAGCCAGTGGAATAAAAATATTTTATTGAAATTTGACCGCACCCGAGGTAACATTATGGGCTGCCTATGTACCTCCATCTATGTGTTACATCAATTTGTGGATGCTGGAAAAATGTGCTTAAGGAGGATCAGGTCATTCGTAGTTCAATTATAGAATTCACTCAGGCATAATATTTCTTTAATCGATTTAGATTGACTAGCTGTGATAACTAAATTCCATATAAACTGGCTAACAGTGTTGCAGCTCCAGTGTGCGGTCATGATTTCCTTGATCACATATGGACCTGACCAGTTGGGTTCCAATTTTCCATAAGGTTTCCAAATTTGTCCAATGTTTTCCTTTTAACACCAAATCTTCTTCTTTTAACCCGCGTCCTTTGACTCACTTGTTGAATGCTTGGGTGATCCGTCTTTGGTTACCCTAGATGTGATAAAGTGCCTTCAACCTTTTCCCGTCTGCTAAGGACAATTTTTTGAATTTGTGTCTCACCCAGTCTTCTTCAGCTATCTGATTTTCCAACAGCACTCTGAGAGTGTTGAATTCCAATTCTACCGGGAGCACGGCCTCCATGTTGTAGACTAATGAATATGGGATAGCCCTGGTTGACGTTCTCACCAATGTTCTATAGGCCCAGAGTGCGTTGAAAAGTTTGTCTGGCCAACTCCTACACGAATCTGTCATCTTACTCAACACGCTCTTAATGTTTATATTGGCGGCCCCCACAGCCCCATTAGTCTATCGTTTATATGGTGACAAGTGATGTCAGGTGATACCATACTCTTCCCCTAAGTCTCTGACTTCTCCTACGAACTGTAACCCATTGTCAGAGATCAACTCCCAAGGTACCCCATATCTACAAATGATGTTCGTCCGACTAAATTGAGCCACCTTCCTAGCGTTGACCACGGCATACGAAGTGGCTTCCACCTACTTCGTAAAATAGTATATGGCTACCACCTACTAGTATGAACTCGTGTCCATTAGAGGCCTTGGGACTGATCTTCCCTATTATGTCTATTCCCCAAACTGAGAACGACCAGGGAAGGTCATTGTATAACTCTAGGGGAGGTATATGTTTTAAGTTGGCGTAAACCTAACATTTATGACGTCTCCTCACTTACTTGACAAAGTCGTGTTCTATGGTCTCCAATGATATCCTTGTCGGAGGAATTTTTTCGGTAGCATCCTCCTATTCATGTATGGTCCACTCTCTATCATGTATCTCTTCCATGATTTGGCTACTCCCTCTCAGTTACACAGAACAAATGTTCTCTGTTGTAATCTCTATTGTATAGTCTTCGTTCACACATGATGAATTGCGCTGCCCATCTTCTCCAAGCTAATCGATTATTCACAGAACACCTTTTTGGATACTTTCTATCCCGAATAAGATTACGTATGTCGGTATACCCAGGCTCGGTTATTCAATCTTTTTCTATGTGGGCTATCATGAAGCAGTAAGCTGGTCGGTCTCTCTTCAGTATGACAAATAGTTCTACCTGATGTCCTTCAGGTATGTCTACTATAGAGACAAAGGTGGCTAGGGCATTGGCAAAGTTATGTTTTGGTTCTGGGTAGGTAATGGAATTCCACGTCTTCAAACCCATTTACAATCTTCTCTAAGTAGTTATGATATGTTTGTAGACGCTCATCTCTAATTCTCCACATACCCTGGATCTGGTGCATGATCAATGTTGAATCTCCATATAATATGATTTCTCGGACTCCTAGGTTTAGGCCATCTCTAACCTGATGATAGAAGCTTCGTATTGAGCAGTGTTGTTAGTACCGACGAAAACCAGCTTGATTGCTATGGGCGAATGGGCTCTACAGGTGAGATCAACAATATATGTACTCCAAAATCCTTGTTATTCGCTGCTCCATCAAATTACAATTTCCACCTCATCTCTATTTCCATAATATAAACTCTTTCATCTGGGAGCTTTACCTCGCGTCGATTAGTATCAATTGTATGGAAAATGCCTAACATGTCAGCCTCGGCCTTTTCTTTGGTCGACTTCTACGTGACATAGGTAATATCAAATTCGGACAACAACAACAGCCAATTGGCAGTGTGAATTTGATAGGACAAGCTTCTCAAAGAGGTACTTCATATGGTCCATTCTGGCCAAAAACCCGATGGTGTACGCTAGGACATAGTGTCTCAATCTTTGAGTTACCCAAACTAAAGACATACGTGCTTCCTCTAGGGATTAATATTCTCCTCTCCTTGGGTCGACTTCTTACTGACATGTATATAGCCTTTCCACCAATGAGTTTTCCAAATGCTGAGCAAACATGGCTCTGGTTGCGGTATCGGTCACGATCAGGTAGAGTAACAGAGGGTTATTGGATATAGATGGGCTTAGGACTAGAGGATTGCTAAGGTATTATTTGATTTTGTTAAAGACTACCTAGCATGGGGGTTCCATTCCTTGCTTGAATCCTTCTTTAACAGTTTAAATACGGGTTCACAGATCATAGTGAACTGGGATATTGAATCTACTTCTCGATTCTGGGTGGAGGCATCTCAACTATGGCTTTAATTTTGGCTAGGTCCACCTCTGTCCCTTGTTTACTCACTATAAAACCTAGAGACTTCCTGGTTATGACTCCAAACACATATTTCTAAGGGTTCAATCTCACGTTGTATTGTCTTAACCTTTCAAAGTATTTTCTCAACACTATACAATGGTCTTCCCTTTTCCTTGATTTGATGATCATATTGTCTACATACACTTCGACCTCCTTATGGATCATATCATGGAACAGGCTGGTGGCGGCTCCCTGATATGTAGCTCTAGCATTCTTCAAGCCGTAAGGCATTACAGTGTAACAGAAAGTACCCCAAGGGGTGATGAAGGTTGTCTTCTCCTGATACTTAGGAGCCATTTTTATCTGTTTATACCCTACCAAACAGTCTACAAAGGCTACCAACTCATGCTCGGTTGTATTGTCTATGATCAAGTCTATAATGGGCAAAGGAAAATCATCCTTGGGAGAAGCTTGATTTAGGTCTAAGTAATCCACACACATTCTGACTTGGCTGGAAGGCTTGAGGACGGTTACAATATTGGCTAGCCGTGTAGGATACTCCATCACTTGGATGAACCACTACAATGAATAAGGCTTTTAGCGACGGGGAAACCCGTCGCCAAAAGCCTAAAATCCGTCGCTAAAACTTTTAACGACGGAAGTACCGTTGCTAAAAGTCCATCGTATAAAAGGCCGTTACTAAAAGTTTTGCAACGGAATTATAAAATTCGCCGCCTAATATAGAACGTTTGGCGATGAATTTATTTATAAATTAGCGACGGAATATTCGTCGCTAATTCTGTTGTATGTATTTTAATTTATTTTATTTTTTATGAAATTAGCGACGGGATAAATGTTTTAGCGACAGATTAATTCCGTCGCTTAAAGTCATTTTTTAAATATTTTTTTTATTTTTTAATGCCCCAACCTGTAATAAAAAATTCAAACCAATTGGATCCCATCCTCTGTCAACAATCTCAATATCTCAAATGCACGATTAACAATCTAAAATCATCAATTAACAACCTAAAATCATCGATCAATAATCACAATTCTCAAATGCACAATTTAGAACCTAAAATTATCAAACAAATAATCAATGTTCAAATAATACAAAATTGTTCAAAATACATATATCCGATGCGATTAATTTAATTTAGGGTTTAATTAGGGCTCAGAGTTCAACATTGGGGGAAAGCTTTTTAACAAGTGCTTTGTTTAAACACCAACACTTGAAAACGCATATGCCCCATGTGTTCAAAGATTACAAAGTCTTTTAGATGGAGGTCATGCTGCTGCACGAATTTGTTCCAACCCTCTTCGAAACAAATTTCCTCTTGGCCGCGCTTCTTCTTGATTTTAACAAGCCATGACCCCTTGCGGCTGGTTAAAGTTGTTTTATTTTATCTCATTGTGGTAAGAAATCTTCAAAAGGCTACCGGTATGGCCTAACATATTCATAATACAGTAAGACATGTAAGTTTTTAACCAAAGATAAAACCTTTAACACACACGAAAACACAGAGAAAGAGGGATGGCAAACAAATTCTGTATGAAAGCCAGGCATCATGACCTTGAAGAAGTGCCTGCCGACTGAAACGTCCCTGCTCAAAGAAGTAGAAGCCATTTAACCTACTTTAACATGAAAAACCAATCGAGCATTATTCAATTGATGAGCATCAATTTTATAGCTGAATTAAATCTATTAAATGTCACACTGTATAAGACCTTTAAGCTTTTAGTCACTAAATCAATACCGCGGGCCCAAATGTGACATTTCAATTCGGTGTCGGTGTCGATCGGACTCCATCCAATTGGGTAGAAAATTATGTTAAAGTGATGCTAAAAGTGCAATCCACAGTGAGTTGTAGCTAAAATGATAGGACAGATAAACCTCAGGAACAGCACATAAAACAAACGCAGAGAACACAACAAGCACATCAAACTAGCCTACTTGCATACTTGTTAAACCATGTGCGTCACATAAACCATCATTTTACTTTAAAAAAAACCAAAACCAAAAGATAATACTTGTCGTGTCCCTTTGTCTTGTGTTTTAGAAATTACATGAATCTGAACTTCGACATGTATTCAACCCGGACACTCGTACCAAGTCCGTGTAACATCAGTTTTTGCCCTTACTATTTCCCATTCTTCTTTTCTTTTCCCATTCCGCCAACAGCATCACCACCGCCATTGATTTGCCATCACCTTTTAACACTGTGCCACCTTTAACAGCCACCAATTTTATGGAATCATCACCGACATACAACACACGACCACCATAGTTACTCATCAAACCAAACAAGAACTAAATAAACACGAATTGAAATTAACAAAACATATCAAAACATCACCCAATATTTTTCATCAAGATTGAATTTGAATCAAGAAATTGAAGTAAACTCTTTTTCGGTATCGACCAACAATGTCGCCTTGCCACTAACTCGCCACCACCTTCAAACTCCACCATGCACCACCTTAATAGCCACCATACAGCTTCTATGTCACCCCTGCCACCAACTTGTCATCAACTACGCACATCATCATTTCATCACCCAAATAGCCACCTATATTGTTGAATGTCACTCACACATTACTAAATGAGTGTGTTGCTATGGTGGTTCAAAATGAGTCCTCCATTGAAGTCGGGTGCAATTTGAATGGTCTCGGCAATAACATGGTTTTTTAGTAAATACTAAAGTATATATGTGCGCAATTAACATGTTACATGCTCCTATGTGCTTGAAAACTAAAAGTATCCACACTGAACATAGTTTGTACCGATTATTTCAGTACTTAACCAAACTTTCAAGTTCCAAAGAGCTTCTGCTCCTTTTTCAGTCACCTTGTCATTTTATAAAGGTAAAAATTTGATCATAATTAACGTACTGATAGTGTGCAAAGCAAGGTGACTGGTGAACTGAGACAAAGTATTACTTCATACTCCATGTATGCACATTGTTCTCCAGCAGAACGAATAAACACAACATGGAAGAAATTTATGGAAAAATTTAAACAAAACTAGAAAGTTGCAATAACTTTTAATTGCACATCACATTCAAATTTGAGTCAGATTTGCAACAAGCCACTTCACAGAGAAATAGAGTACAAGCCACTTCCAAGAGAAACAGACTCGTCAGGTCAAATGGAAAGGAGCTACTACTAAAATCCATATTAAGAGCACTAAAATCTCAAACCACATATTACAAATAAAAATCACATATTACAAATAACAACCACAAAAATCTCAAACCAATCACTGAATGAAAACTAACCCTAGTGCAAATCCAATCACTGGATCTCAGCGAAGACAAAAACAAAACCACCAAAATAAATCACTTGAGCTTGATTTTTACCGACGGTGTCGGGGGGAGGACGGATCTGTCGCCGGAGGTGGCGCTGCGTCGAGTGGAGGACGGAGATGTCACTGGAGGTACCGCGGTGTTGAGGGGAGGATAGGGTTGTCGCCGGAGGTGGCGCGGCATCAGGGGGAGGACGGTGGTGTCGCCAGAGATGTGGGTCGCCATAGAAGGGGTTGCCGGTGGGTGAGATGTTCGAGACAGAGAGAGAAACGGGAGAAAGAAGAATGGCCGATCTGATTAATCTTTAACAGGAGTTTTAGCGACAGAATCACACCGTCGCTAAAACACCGTCGGCAAACGAAATCTATAACGTCGAACATAAATTCGGTTTTTTCATCATATTCTTATTCTATCGTGAAGGTTTCTTCATCCATCAACTCCTCCCAAGTAATCACGTCACAGAACTATGGCAGAGGCTCATAATATAACACTGGCTTCAAAACTGGCTGGGTGGCAAGAACCAATAAAATGGTCGAATCAATAACTGACTGGTCATCACAATACAGTTAACTCTACGGGTAGGCAAGGGTTCTTTTCGAATATTTGGTCTGACATGAGGGGACTTCATTCTTATCAATGAGGTCTTGTATGGCATTTCGTAGGGTGATGCATCTCTCTGTGGGATGCCCATTTCCTTGATTGTAATTACAAAAGGCATTTACGTCATAGCCGTCGGGTATCGCTGCTGGTGTGGGGGCAGTTGATACCTTGGAAATCATTCACATCCTTAACAACTGTTCAAAAACCTTGGGGATCGCTGCATTCAAGGGGATGAACTTCCGTCTAGGTTCTAGAGAAGGTTCACATGTCACAGCTCGAGATGCTTGTTATTATTGGTTGCTGCTGGCTTAGGCTGTACATTTGAACTCCTTGAACTGGCCTCGTATGCTCTTAGTGGTTTCAAATCGTGAGAAATTGTCCCTTGTTGATTGCATCTTATATCTGAATGAAGGATCCCATCAAAGCTTTGAACGACGTGTGATAGTGACAAAAAATGTAATCGTGATAGACCAGAAGCAGGTTGCTTCTCACAATGTTCAATTGCTATTACTCTATTAGGCGATTCACCATCTGAGATGCCTTATTCCTCCACCTTATGATGAAAGCTGAAACGGACTCCTTTGGCTCTTGTTCCGTATTATCCAAATCTTTACGGGTGATGCCTATGTCTGCATTGTACTGGTATTGCTTGACAAGCTCTCTAACGACATCGTCCCAAGTGCAAACTTGGGCCTCATCCAAAGTGAGAAACCATTGAGAAGCGGCTCCAGTAAGGGTACGGTGAAGCAACTGTATCAACTGGTTTCTATTTACTCCGATTGGGGCCAACGCTCGCATGTTTCATGTGAATCTTTAGATTTGTGGTTCCTTCAAACTTATCCATATCCGGCATCTTGAACTCGAGGGACAATATATCCTTGGTGTTCATGGTTAAGGGACTAAGGTCCAACGGGTGATCAGCTCTTCTCATCCTAGCAATCTGGAATCGAGTACGCTAACTTGTCCTTTCATTCTGGCACAATAGGAGTTTAGTCTCTTCTTTCTCGAACTCATAAATCCAATCAAACTCCGGACCTTTCTTTCTCTCTCTCTTCCTATCTTCTTCTGGGTCATTCCTGCCTTTTCTCTTAAGGTTATCCAACTCCTTAGCGGTTTGGAATTATTGTTCGGTTAGGGTTGTTAAATCATTATGGGGATCCTTCTGAAGCTTGTCGATGATATGGACCAATTCAGAGATCTGTCAGAATTCTTCGGCTATTGGAGTTCACGAGACTTTTTCGGACGAGCCTCGATACTAACAACTTTAGCCTTAACTATAGAGGGAAAGCTGTTGAAAATTAAATAATACGTTTCCACACATATCAAACTGGCTGGCTCATACCCTGATGGGGGTGAAGGGAAAATTTTCTGGCCTGGAGGGTATTTTTTGGATTTTTGGAAAAAAGGGGCTGACTAACCGTCCGGTTGGTCAGTGGGCTGATGTTTATTCTTGAGATTTTTTCTAGAAATTATTTTTAGGGGATAAGGTTTCTAACTACCCCTCCGCTTATCTTGGCAGATAATTGACCGGTTGGTTAGTGCGTTTGAGGGTTTATTTTTGGGATTTTTTTGGAAAATTTTAGAGGATAAGGTTTTTTGACTAACCGTCCGGTCATCCGAGAGGTTGATCAGCCGGTTGGTTAGTGGTTCGAGGGAATTTATTTAGAAATTTTCTGAGGATACGATTTCTTGACTAACTGTCTGGTCGTCCAAGAGGATAACCTGCCGGTTGGTCACGGAATTGTTTTGGGATTTTTTCTGGAAATTTTCTGAAGGTCAAGGTTTCTGACTAACCATCCGGTCATACATAAGGATAACCAGCTGGTTTGTCAGTGGATTTGATTAGCATATGAACTAGCCCATCTCAAAATTTTCAAGCAAATACACATACTGACTAACCGTCTAGTTAGAAGGGCGGATAACCGGTTGTTTCGTCAGAGTCTCCCCTATTTTTGCAAGATTACCAGTTTAGCTTATAGAATGTTGGTGGCTTCCCTGCCAACATGTTGTAGGCCAATACAGGTATTCTGGCAAAAAAAAGGCAGAACACTGAATGGTCTGGGCGTGAGTTTTTCTCCTTATAACACAGGTGCAAAGGTCACTCCATCGGCTCGATTGTACCATATACTTCCCGGACGTAACTATGAACTTGACAATGGGCAATCATCAGTACATATACAAGTCGTTTAATATACCAAGAAACCAAGAGGAATCTTTAGCACGAGGCACATGGAGTTAAGAACTTGATCGCGAGTTTGCCTTGAGCCTAGGAGGACCAGGGGCCTCGAGCGTGTCACTCTCAAATGGTGGGTTGGGGTGAGACATGCGCATGAGTGGGCATGGAAATAAAAAGGTAAGTATCACAATTATGTCACATTGTACATACCAGAAAAAAAAAACAGCAAGGCCAAAAATTGCCAGAAACTTTTCAAATCTAGTTCTCTTAGTTTTTAGTCCCCAGCAGAGTCACCATTGTGGCGCACTGCCTCGAAAAAAATACCCGGAAGGAGAGGATTTTATGGAGTTTCCATCTTATTTATTAAGAAAAAAATAAAAAAAAACCAAAAAATTGACTCACAATTGTCCAAGAAGGACGATTGATCTATCGAAACCATGAGAAGGGTACGAGGATTAAGTTACGCAGCGGGAAGGTATTAGGCACCCGTCGCGCCCTTTCAGTCTCTAATTCATTTCTCGTGATAAATAGCCTTAAAAACATGTAGCATGCAAATTTATGACAAAACCAAACCTAAGTTAACTTCTATGTTATTTGGCTTGAACTCGACAACTGGAGTCAAGTGGCCTGCATATCCGATCGTACTAATTGGAGTCAAAACCACCGTAGTTTGACACTGATCCTACGGGAGGTAGTCTAGTATTTGGCACTTACTCAATATAATGCCCCGAAATCTGGCCCTAATTTCAATAATTACCTATAAAATCCCAAATACGGTGTACCAGATCGGGATAAGCCATTTTTTAACCATAAAATAGATTGATTTGATATTCACATCAAGGATAAGGATAATTGTGGATTATTTTCCAAAGTCATTATAGACAAATTGCATCATTTAAGATACTCTAGACCATGGACCCGACCTAAATCTACATGGACCGGACTAATGCAGTGGACTGGACAACACTGTACTAAACTAGAGTGGACAATAAAACTAGACTGGACCACATTAAGTTAATAAACTTGACTTAATTGATTATTAACACATTACTAAGCCTAAACTCGATAATACCTTTTAATTAATAATGAAGACAATTATTTAATTAACAAAAAATGCCCAAAAAAATAGGATGTCGACATATTCCATTGCCAAAAGCTTGTCAGAGATTTTTGTAACAAAGAATTTTAGTGACATAAATTTTGTCCCTAAAGTTTGAATGCTTTTGTGTCGCCACCCTATGATTAAACGATACGCCACTTTTGTTTAACTAGATGAGCTTGATGCAGATCCGCTGATGCAGTTCAATGACTTTCAAAATCTGCAAGATGTTATTTTCTTTCCATTATGTGAAAGTCGAATTTCAGAAGGCTCAATAGGTGAGCCATTCAATGTAGTGCCGTTAGAAGAGGTCGTGTGTCATGGAGATGATAGGTTACAGCGGTGGAGGGTTGGAGGAATTTACATGGAAGGAAAAGAAGATCGAAAAAGAAATTAGGAAACGGGAAGTTAGGATCTTGCCCTTCTGATAGACTTTATGTATTATAAAAGTGCGAATTCTTGAAAATAATTTTTTGGACCACGAAATCCTCCTAGTATTGAAAAACTACTCTTTTGTAATTCAAAGTACAATCAACATGCCTAGAATCTTAATTTTCTAACAAATCCCCTTTTCTCGCTTATCATAAAAGTTACAATCGGTATATGAATGTTCTCACACTTTTCATAAAATTTAAAAGTAATAAATGTATGTTTCTTTTTTGTCTTCCACGACTTAGTGCCCATTCATATATTCACTACAAGAAAAACAGTTTTTAACGACGGACTTTTAGCGACGGAAGTATTTCCGTCGCTAAAAGTGGCCTTTACTGACAGATTTGTCCGTCAGTAAAAGTTCGTTGCTAAAAATCTTTACCCACAGAAAATTTCGTCGGTAAAAATTTTTAACGATGGACTCTTAGCGATGGATTATTACTGACGGAATATCCGTCGCTAAATGATATTTTTTATTTTTTCTCATTTTTGACCTTTTCTTTAGCCCGCATTAAAAGAACAGAAACCCTATTTTATTTCTCATTCTCCCCGCTGCTCCCCTGTCCCTCTCTCTTTCTCTCTAGATCTGTCTCTCGATCTCTCACCCACACTCACCTCCACCGCCCACCTTCGAAGCCCACTTTCGTCGCCATCCCTACCAAACGCCACCTCCACCTCACTGCCCCACTCCAACGCTACTGTCGCCCAACTCCCACGCTGTCCAAACAACGCATCTACTACGCCGCTGCTGCGTCCACCACCTCCCCTATCGGCAACGGAGGCCAGTGACTTGCAAAGACTCCACGGAACCGGCCAACATCCCTCTGCCGATGACGACGTTGAGGACTCCACCGGCCAACCATTTTGTCTTGTCACCATTTGGGTACGTATTTGCCCTATTTTCCTGATTTCTTAAACTCTTATGTATGTTTTTTATGGGGGGAAGGATGGCAGTAGCAGTAGAAGTAGAACGTAGCACACGGATTCTTAAACTTTTATCTTCTTGATTGCATTGCCACAAGCTGAGAGATTATCCCAGAAAAGATAGATTAAGATGTGGATCTTTGTTCTTCTAGAAATGATAACGTCTTTAAAAAAGAATGACCCTATAGTAAAATTCTTCCTTTCTGGTTTGTTTCATTCTTAATTCCATCAATTTCTGTAATATAAGAAAATAGAAACAGCACCAAAATGAAATGTTTATGCTTAACAAACAAATTTTGGAGAACACCTGCCTGGTCCTTACCAGTCAGTTTTTAGTGCCAAAATTGCTTGAATAAAACGATATCATAAGGTTCATTCACCCTGCATAAATCTATGTTTTTTTTTCAAGATATTCATGTTTGTATTTAGTTATTTGGGAATCTGAAATGTACTGCTGGTTCAAATTCTTAGGAGTGTTTGGTTATTGAGCTTGTCTGGTTATCAGGAAGCATTTTTGTTAATTATAGGAAGCATTTTTCGGTATGTTGAATTATGAGGTAGATGCCTGACATAATAATGTGAATTATGAGGTAGAGGCCTGGCATATATAATGTAAAGTGTTTGTTACTGTATTATTTTATGTATGTTGAATTTATATCTCAACTAAATGACCTTAAATATGTCTCGTCGTTGAAGGGCCAGCTTCTAGACTCAATTAAAGGACCATTAGTTTGTTTTATGATAACTGGTTATTAGAAGTTTGTTTTTTCCTTGTTTTCTTGCTATGATACAAACCTGGTGCAGTTTATTCATTGTATTTCTTTTTCAAGTCTTATTCAATTTGAGGTTAAAGCTGTATGGATATAATGGGATGATCACACTTGAATTTATTGAGAGACGATCATGGCGTTATTGTCTGTCATATCAAATTTTTCTGTAAACCAAACTGACTAATAGATGGTGACTTGCGCTAGATTCTTAAATATAACAAGATTCTTAAGTTCCAAAATGCATAGAGCAACTCTCATATCCAAAACCTCAAGCAAGATACCCCCAACTCCAGCTTGCAAACGAATACGCTCCATTGTTGCTGCTAAAAATTGTAACTCTTAGCGAGATACAATAATGCGAAGTTGGATGCTCGTGAATAGATTGTTACATTCTTGGAACTTTACGTGTGCATTGCTATTACATCTTAAGATAGTTGGGCTCTGAAACTAGTTGCAGTTGTTTCACTAGCTTGTCAAAAGTAAGACTCATTTGTGCTGCTGAATGCCATGTTCATATAAAGCAATACCTTTAGTGGACAGGCTCTTGGGGTTTGTACATATTCAGTTGGATGTTAAAACCAAGGTTTCCCTTCTCTTTCACAATGTAATGATTTGTATACATCAAGTGCACTTGTCTTTGCTCCCTTTGTGTTACTTACAAGAAAGTGTGATCTTTTAGTTCTTGTTAAAGCAATTTTTTTAGTTCTTGTTGAAGCAGTTTTGCTTAATTTCATACATTTCTATTTCAGATTTTAAAGTTTCTTGATGGGTGAAGTAACAGCAGCAATTGCAGCAGCTTCTGATGGATTTGTAATTCTTTCAGTCTTTGCTCCCTTTGCATCTTTTGTTCCGATGAAAGTTAAAATTTTACATTGGAATATGTATGATGTGATCTAGTATATTTTGTAAAGTTAGTATTGAATGTTAATTGATATGGTGCGTGACTTAAATCTTATTTGTATGACTTGAAATTTGGTAAAGAATGGATGTTAGTTTAAATAATGAAATTGTCGATGGATTAGTTGGTTACGGTTAATTGTCCATGGATTAGTTGATTTATTTGTTTGTGTGAATTGAATTACAGGAAGCAAGTTTGGAATTTTAAAACATAAAACAAATTGAAAAATAGCCTTTTTACAATTTTTGCTGATGGACTTTTAGCGACGACATTATGTCGCCATAAGTATTTTAAACAAATCATAAATGATTTTTAGCTACGGAAATATGTCACGAAAGATTTCAAAATTTAGCAACGGACTTTCCGTTGCTAAAAGGTCTTCTCTTTTCAACCATGGACTTTTTGCGACGAAAATTCCGTCGCTAAAAGTCTTTTTTATACTTTTTTGCAGAAAGTACAAAAATTAAAAAATACTTTTACTGGCGAAATATTCCGTCGGTAAAATAATTTATTTCAGTCGGTAAAAGTTTTACTTTTACCGTCGAATTATCAATTTCCGTCGCCAATCTTTTAGCAAAGGCCTTTATTGCAACGGACTTTTAGCGACGGACAGTCCGTCGCTAAAAGTCTTTACCGACGGAAAATGGACTTTTAGCGACGGAAAAATCCGTCGCAAAAAGTCTCTTTTCTTGTAGTGTTTGGGCATGAAAGACTTTGTTGACGATAACATCATATTACATAGGTTGAGCAATTATCTTTCTTTCAATGACCATTAATTTTAGCGGTTTCCTCTCAAAATAAATGGATTTTACCGCATTTTATGTTGGCACTAAAAATCTGGTAATATGATTTAACAAAAAAGAAAAGGTAAGAGAAAAATTGACACGCATAATATTTACTTTAGCTTTTATTTAGTTGGATTTAAGACTTGATATTGGGTTTTCGAGGGGAAGGGGGTGTCTCTTAGGTCTAGCCATGCAAATCTAAATAATTCGGTGACCTAAATGTCAAAATATTGAGCAACTTGACTTTTGTTGTCTTCCTCTGAATGTCTGAATACTCTTCACCTTCCTATTTTACACACTTTTCCATAAATAGTTGTGGTTTGAAATTATTCTTTGGAATCATTATGCCCTAGTAACTAGAGTATCTCCTTGGCCCTTAGTTTATAAATTAAACATCAACACAAACTTAAAACTTTTAATTAAAGGGAACTCCACCTATTCGACAATTCTACTTCTCTAAAATTTGAATCTTAAAAATAAAGATTATTCCAATTTTCAAGAAAAGCCACATTCCGTCTTTAATTGGCTTCTATACTAACATTACCTATTTAGGTCTTTCTTTAATTAAAGTCTACATGAATAAATGTTTCAACGTGTTTGCAATCTCGAATATTAACGTTAAAAGAGTTTTATCTACACGCTTTTACCGTTGCCGAAAAAAGAAGAGTATGAACTAAATTGATCTTAATAGCATGAGTCAATTTTTTTAACTTATGGTATTGCATCTTTCTATAACAGTAAGTATTACATGTTCCACCATACCAGTAATGGAGTAAATGTTGCATCACTTGTTGTTAATGGGTAATGGGAGTTGTAAAAAGAATGCCACTATAGCATTCTAGGCGACAAAAGATTGGCGTAATGGATTGAAAGTGACCGACAACGTGGTTGCTATTTGGTCAACATTATAAAATCAATTTTGTTTTACAACAAAATCCCTAAAACAATCCCTTACACAACCAAGTGGAGGACTCATGTGCTTACCTGCCCATCCGAGCAACGAGCTACTCGGTTATTCCGTCCGATTCCGGATGTAAAAGCACAAGGGAAAAAAAAGGGGAGATGTCCACTCAACTCACGAGTTATGTAAATGATCATCTAATTGTGTAAAGAAAGAAGAGTTCTGTCTGTTGGGAAGGAACCTCTTGGTTCACTTATTTCATGCCTACCCACACTCTGACAGCTACTATGTCACACCTTGAGACCCAAAACTCCGGCTCGGATTTCTTTGAAGGAAGTCCCTCTCCATATTTGATGGCGTTTTATGATGATGACCCCCGGAGAAAAGGGAGCCCTAGCTCAACTGGCATTCAGCAGCCTACGCTACGTGATAATATTCAATTCCGCAGCAGGTTCAGGTTCTGAACTCTTTTGACTGACCCATTACCTTGAGTGAGGCCTAACATGTATACCTTGGACTTTACTTTCCCTCATTACCAAACTAGACTATTAGCTTCAACATTACGAAGAGAAACGAGGATAGTTTGTTGATATGAATTCTACAAAGTGATAATGTATATGCAAGTATATAGACATTTTTCAAGTTTTGTGTGGATGCGAAGTTACTCACCTATCATTACAGTGACTCATAAAGATTAAATGTGTTTTAAATACTAATCTTATAAGAGTATCTCCTTTAAATTGAAAATGTCAAAGATTTTAAGAAATAATGCAACTAAGGAGGATCGTGATACATCTGAATCTGCTTTAGATACGGGAACCACTGTGTTGATAAATTTGAATAACAACATTGATATAGGTACCAAAATCATGTAAAAAATGATTGTAAATCAAAGTCGCTAAACCACGGCTACATGGATACTGGCATACAACCATCAAAGTATTAAGCATATTTAGGCAGGTCACGTTATGAAGTTGGTTCAGTTACATTTTTTGGCATGTCTTGCAAGGCTCCTTAAGCTTGTAAAATGTTGTCAATCAGACACGATAAACTTATCTTAAACTTTTCCGGTTCTTCCACGCCAGTTAATATTATGATTCTCAAGTAATCCTTTTGTTGAAACTATCAGGCAATGAAGAATGATATACAAATACTACTCAAGATACAAGAATCTAATTATTATTATTATTATTTATTTAATTTTGATTTGTACGGTGTCTCCATAAGCAAAATTAATGGAAGAAAATACAAGCGATTGTACTTCTAATGGTTGTATTACATGCGTTAGTCCCTTGATCCTTCCTAACACGAAGAATAATATTATCTTGTTAACTGTTAAAGTTTAAACCTTTTACTTTGGACTATATGCATCGGCTTGAAATTATATTTTGTTAATTCCATTGAAGGACAAATAAGACCATAATACGGAGATGGGTCACCATTGACATCACATTAATTACACCTTTTACGTTTTGTAAAAGTTATGCGAGATCAAAGTAATCGAGAGATTCAATTTTAACTTGCACGTTAAACTTCAATTAAATTAAAATGTATACTTGACCAGAAAAAAGTAATAGTCTGTACATGAAATTATGGCTTTACTATGCCATGATCTCATTTCTTAGTACTTTATTATTCACGTGGATCATACTAATTAACGGAAAGGAACGAAAGGTTATGACACTTTTTCATCATTTACGCTATTGGCGATGAGTGCCAATATATACATTAGCAAAGCCTAAACCAAACTATATATAAGCAAAAGATTTCGGAGAAGTGAAATATATTTTAATAATCAGGAGACATGATTTCGAGAATCATGTAATACATTAAATGGTAGGGACGACAGTAAGAAGTTTACTAAGCAGACGGTGGTGTCTTAGCCGGCTAGTTTCTTAGTTTATCTATTTTGTTGTAATAATTATCGTTATCCGTTTGATTTTATCTCTTAATTTAGTTACCTGGTAGGATTTATCTGTTTTCTTTATATTTTTGTTCTAGGCTTACTTAGTATTATCTTGTAATAGTTATCGTTATCCGTTTGGTTTTATCTGTTAATTTAGTTACCTGGTAGGATTTAGCTGTTTTCTTTCTATTTTGTTTTAGGCTTATTTAGTATTATCTTCTATTTCGGCTACTTGGATAGAGATGGCATCCATTTAGTTTGTTTTTTACTTTACAACTACTTCTTGTAAATTCGGTCTTAAAAACAAATCTTGGTAAATATTTTTAACTTTTATAAAAAATAAAAATAAAAACTAAGCAGACGGTTGGATGAGCTTGATCATTGTAAACGAAAGTCGATGAATCAGACGGCCGGAGGAGCTTGGTCAGGGGAAGAGTAGTTTATCAAAGACACGCAATGCAAGTTTGGAAGGAAAATTCATCTAGACAAGGCAGGACATGCCAAGTAAATGATGGAAGGCATTAAGGATCAATTGCACCGGGCCCTAAGTTAGCTCGCTTCACCAAAGTATCTATCTCGCATAACGCCCTTCTGACTCTCTCAAATTTATCTAAACTCACCTTCCATCTTCACCAACACCACCACCACCAATATGCAACCTACTCACACCTCCATGCCCACCACCCACGGCCTCCACCAATCACCAAACCCGCTGCCACCTCCTTTCTCGACTGTCGCCGCCACCTTAGCTACCATTACAGAAAACTATCTCACCATGAATTTTTTCTCTAGATCACATCATAGCCATCAATTTTTGCCCTAGATCCCACCACAACCATCAATTTCTACCTTACATGAAGCCTATATCCTTTCTTCCTCAACTTTGATCACAATCAACCCTAGATACCCATTTTTTGACCTCGTATTTAAAAAATGCCCTCCTGAGTTCGACCATGTCAAAATTTTTGCCTAAAATTTGGTTGGAATAATATGATCGGAGGGCAATCGGTTCCAGAAATATGTAAGCTTGTGGTGCGAGGTAAATAAAATGAACATTGGGGCGCAACACGTTATCGCGAGCAAACTTAGGTGCGCCAGTGCAATTGACCCAAGGATTAATGCAGATAAACTTGAATGGCCAAGCAATAATCTTCTGATAGATGTTATCAGATGGTGGTGGGTCTGGATCATATAATCGACCTATCAATTCCTCACAGAGAAGTTTGCAAATAGTTCGCAGCTAAGAGGGTGTTTGTAATTGATTTTAGAATGGTCAAAACTGATTAATTTCAGATAAAATCATATTTATAGTGTCCGGCAAAAAAGAGTAAGCTGATTAAATCTACTCCAACGTGCTCAAAGCTGATTAAATTCAGAATCCATCATTTTCTTGAATTCTCATCTAATCGCTTTTGGAGAATTAAGTTTGACCAAGAGCATTATTAAAATATCGTTATATATTCAGAATCCCTCATTTTCTTGAATTCTCATCTAATCACATTTGGAGAATCAAGTTTAACCATAAGCATTATTAAAATACCCTTACATATACATAGACATTAAATGCTCCTTTCAATTTAAATATACTATGTCGTAATTTTGACACATTAAACCTACTTTAACCTCTTTTTATCCAAACACTTTCAACAACTCTTAATCTATTATGCTTAAAATGAATTAAAGTTGATTTTACAAACTGACTCAGATTTAATTAAATTCTACTTTTGAGAATCATCACAGAGGCCTCTAAAGGAATTTTTTAGAGTTAAAAGAAGAGAATTTTGTGTTTGGACATTCAAATGTTTGCCAAGCAGACGGTTGGAACTTGGATGAGCTTGATTATAATGTCGTCGCCCATTACGTAATGCCAGATGGGACAATTAACAAATAGCACTAGTTTATTACGCACTGGGGGAAGATGCCGGTGAAGTGTATGCGTCTTCGCTGTATTATTCGATATAAAAAGGGCCTTTAGGGCCAGTCACTGCTCTTCATAACTTGCTGATATATTTCTGCATTATTTGGCTTTGGAACTCTGTGGGTGGTGTAGAGAAGAGAGATGGGTCTAACCGGTAAGATGGTTTCCCAGGCAAGCATCAAGTCTGACGGGGATGTGTTTCATGAGATCTTCAGATACAGACCACACCATATATCCGATATGAGCCCTGATAATATCCAGGGTGTTGATCTGCATGAAGGTGAATGGGGAACTGTTGGCTCTGTCATCTTCTGGAACTATGTCCATGGTAAGGCAACAAAACGCTACCTTTTTCCTCCCCTTAATTATGGTAATGTCTGCCTTGCGTTTCCATCTATAAAATGCAAATACGGTTAAAGAGCATCAAATTGTTCCTTGTTTCGCTTAGGTTTACCATATTAGGCCCAGTTGGTCCTGTCAGTAGATCTGCATTCATTAATAAATATGGATATGGATATGAGGATTTCGTGGCTTGAACTCTAAACTTTACGAAGGGAGCACAGGTGGGAAACCCCAAATGTACCGTATATGGTGCACACGAGAACATAAGATGATTAGGGCCTTCAAAGTGTCTAATTCATGTTTGACAAACATTTCATGTTTCTCCATAGATTGTGTGTGCACACACATCAAATATGGATTGTCATGTTATAGCTGGATGGTCCTGAATTCAGGATTTCATTACTTTTAGGATCAATTTCATATGTTTCTCGGATATTTTTGCTTTAGGTTCGACTCAACACTTTTAGCATAATTTCGTTAGTTTTTGTACGACGACATTAGATAGCTTGTAATATGAAAAAATAGCTTTGCAAAGCTCATTTTCTTATGTGTGAGTTTTTTATGGATAGTGACGATTCTTTACTTATTTGAAAGTTATGAGATTTTCAAATATCTTCGTGTAATTTTGTGATTATAAAAGACGTGAGAATAAGAATTTTATTAAAAAACTAGAAAAATTTTAAGTCTCAAGTTACCCTTCTGTTTTCTGGTTATTTTTCCGCAAATTATTTTCAGCGCCTTTATGGAAACAAAATTTGCCGCTTCAAGCTATCATTTTAACTACTTTTAAATATATATATATATATATATTAGCCGGTCGATCTGCTAGAATTGGGATTAAGTCGAATCTTTATTGAAAGTAGACCTGGTGTACATGTTAGATGGGCGTAACATACATCGCTCACGCTACACTGAAAGGCGAAGGCCTTGGAATACGTATGTTTCTCAATAAATGTTTTAGCATTTTAGCCATCAAAGGGGGATTTAATCTGAAAGCCATTTTCAACAGTGATGATATGCATGTGGTTGCGACCCATACGCTGGAGGGGCGTGGGAGAGGACGGGGGGCTTTGACTGTGAAGATGTGGTTGACCCATAGGCTTTGTACAGTGATGATATGCATGTGGTTGCGACCTAGGCTTTTAGTATTAATGCTTTCATTTGCCATTAAAAATAACATAGACGTCTAAAAGTTTAAAGCTCTTACCGTCAAATGATGTATGGGCTACCGATTTAAAAGTTCAGGGTAGTAGGAACAAAAAAGGGAAAAAAAAAGTCTAGAGTATTTAGCATATTATACGAAATTAATTATGAAGTTTTATGCAATTAAACCACTTTTATTTCTTGAAAATGGAGTGGCGTAACATGCCCGTCTCGGTAGTGCATGCGTCTGCCATTGAGTAATTCTACTTAGAACTTTAATTTAGGTTTATGATTTAATTCCAGATGGTCTCTGAGTTAAATTTCTACCATATATAGATTGTTCATCTTATCTTGCCTAAATGAATAGATCTGAAACATTTGACATGGAAACTTGAAATTTGGATGCTAATATAGATGGCAAGGAGAAGGTTGCTAAAGAGATTATTGAAGCTATAGATGAGGAGAAAAAGTCCGTCACGTTCAAAGTTATTGAAGGAGATCTAATGGAGCTGTACAAGACATTCATAATTACTGTTCATGTTGATACCAAAGGGGAAGATAACTCGGTTACGTGGACCTTCGAGTTTGAGAAGTTGAATGAGAGTGTTGAGGATCCAAATTCATTGATGGAGTTTTGCCTTAACGTCACCAAAGATATCGAGACTCACCATATCCAGCTGCAACAGACATAAAAATATCAATGTGCATGGTTGTACGATATACAAAATATTTGCACAATAAAATGTTATGTATGATGCCTGGTGACTATTTAGTCTCGCTAAAAGTGTGTGAGATAGTTAAGTATTGTGCGTGAGAAGTTTGTGTACAAGTTATTATCCAAAATAGCAAAGTCTATAGAATAAAGTTTGTATGAAATTATATTATGTGATTATGTATTTTATTTCTTTGTGAATTAGTAGTAATCTGAACAAATTTTGTTTTGCAATTGATAACAGACAGCGCATATTGCTAACACTCTCATAAAAATAGTGTTTTTCCCGCTTGAATCGTAATCCTAAAGTTACAGTAGGCTATTTGGGAAACCTAGCTAACTCTAGAATGCAATGCCCGACTCTAATGTTCCCTCTCTTGAGCTTGCATACTACAAGAAAGATGAATCAAATTGGAACTATGATGATTGCCAATAAAGCCGAACTAATAGTAATGAATATTTTGAACAAAAAGTAATGAATATGATTATGCAAACAACATGACAACTGTACATCGTATGGCCATAGGTGGCTATATTAAACGTTCCCACAACATTTGCAATATCGGATACGTACAGTTCATGGCATACATGAGACTTGCAATACTATTAGGTTTTTTTTTTTTTTTTATCAATTGGTTCACCAACATTTTAGAATATTTCTTGGCTTATTCTCAAGTAGTTTGAACGTTTTTAGAATATTTTCAATCTGTTGACATTGAGTTACAATTATTCTACTGTATCGTCTAACAACTTTTACACCCAAATTGATATTCCGTATCTTTTATTTTAAAGATTCTCATAAGGAAAGATTTGCTTTCTGGAATTATTTCTAAGGTAGACCCAAAGATTAAAAGGTCATGTACGTATATCTTAGTGACAACTTTGGTAGTTTTAATGACCTCTTAAAATCAAATTGCATAACCTCTTCTTTAAAAATTTTGAACCGTTGTCTAGCAGCTTGCTTGAGTCCACCTCATGAATTATTCAACTTTTAAACCCAATTTTTTTGGGCCAAGTTCAACACAACCTTCCTGTTGATCAATATATATTTTTTCATCTAAATCTCCAAGAAAGAAAAAAAAAAAAGGGAAATCCGTGCATGGTTTCACTCTCTAAAAGAGCCTTTTCTTCGCGGATATTTCGGGAGCGTCATATTTCGATTTTAAACCAACAAAGGGGCGAAAGCAATTCCTAAATTTCGGAGATATAGATGCCTTATTAGAATAACCAAGCAATAGAAAAAGTATACTACCCTATTAACAAGAATTCAGTAATACACTTCTATTTATTCCACTAATCTGGCCTTATAATTACTAATAATACCAAACAGAATGTAATTTCCTTTTGAAAACCTAATTACCTTCATGTGTTATTTTCTCATATGGATTTTATTCATCATCACGTTGAGACCAAACATATGTAAGTCCTTTTCAGTTCTTTTCATGTCTCTATATTTTACTTCATAATATTCCCAGACTCTTGTATAAGTAACATCTATAAGTCCTTTAATTTTCAGTTCTCTATCTTTTACTTCTTCCAAATTATTTTCTGCTCAATCAGAAGGACCTAGAAAGCAGGGGAGCTAACAGGGGGCACCGGTGGGGCGATACCAACTTGCTCCTCCATAATTTCTTTTTATGTAACAATAAAAGTACTGACCTAAATATTTTAAAAATGATTTAAAGAGATGTCCTTTTAATAATTTTATGTGTTAGAATACCTATAATTTTTAAAAAGCAATATAAAAACAAAATTTTTAGTCATTTTAAATGCTAAATGTACAAGCACAGACCAAAAACCAAATACAAAGTCAACGGATAAAATTGAAGAAATCAATAAGTTTCCATTTCTCAATGCCACAAACGGTAAAACTCTCTCTCTCTCTCTCTCTCACACACACACACACACACAAAAACACACACTAACACTATTGTTTTCACTTCAAGGCCACTAATCAGTAAAAAAATCTCTCTCTCTATCACGATCTTCCAAGCTACAGACAGTAGAAGGTGGCGATGGACAAACCAAGAATCGGCGCTCAGTCCCTTCACAGGCTTTATAGACCACGCTTGACGCCGGCACACCGCCACGGTGTCGACGGTTCGACTTCCACCGCTCGACCGCGTCCGCTTCCCTCCTCCAGTTGACTAGTTCTCATCTCCCCAGTCCTCCCACCGGTGGTCGGTCCCTCTCCGGCGTTGTCTGCACACCTCCGACGTCGTTTGCGTCGAGCACTAGAGTCAATCAATTGAGATTTGAGACACGACTCAGTCGTCACGGTACATGGCTCACCGGAGTAACCCTTCAGTCGCTCACGGCAGTGCGGCCATTTTGACGTCAAAGAAAGGTAAGATCCGTTTTGATTGAATTTTTTTTTTATTCATTGAACAATTGAAACTTTTCTCAATTCTCAGTATTAGATTAGATTTTTATTTCAATTTTTTTTGGTCAAATGTCCTTGTATTCATTAAGCTCAAACGATCATTTACAAGCTGTTATTGAAATGACATACTATATACAATTGTCACTACATATTCATTGTCCTTAGTATGTTCCTGTCCAACCCCCAAGCTTGGCATATAGCATGATTATGAGCTGTAGCAGGTGCCTGACTCTGGTTTTTATTAATCCCATTATTTCAACTCTTTTTTCTTTCAATATCTTCTTGACATCCCTTTGTCTCACAGGGTCATTGAAATCCCTATTGTCATGACTGATGATTATTGTTAGGGTTAATTACTCACGGCACCCCTGAGATTTGCTCTAAATTACACACGGACCTGCCTATCTTTGTAAATTACTCACGGCACCCCTGAGGTTTGTACCCGCATTTCACGGAGCCCCACAAAATTGACGGGGATCCTAACTCCGTCGAAAGATTCCCTGACACGTTACTTTTTTATTTTTTCATCCCCAAACTACCCTCCCTTTCTTGAATAAAACCCTCATTTGCCCTTTAGATTTTTCTTCTTCTTCTTCTGTTATATATCTTTTTTTTAACTTTTACCAACAGTGATGTTGTACAGCCAACAATGCATGTTGTACAACCAAAACTTCACACTGTACAACCAATAATGCAGGAACAAATGGGGTTGCTGGCTGCTCTTATTTCACACATCACCATCCATCATCGTCGGCGACACCTTCCGACACACCTCCGGCGACATCTCGGTGACCATGCCGGCGTCACCCACTGCCCTTACGTATCTACTCAGCAAGCCGATCCAGCACGCCGGCCTCTACCTCCCAACGAAAACCACCCACCCAAGACCCACACCGCCAGCAACACCCACTGTCCCTGCCAATCAACTATCCCCATCACCACGACCCACCACCATTGGCCACCACCTCCCCACGAAGATAAATTACGACCACCCACAACCACACCGGCGCACCCAAGGTCGCCAACCTCACCAAGGGCCATTACTGGCGACACCTTCAGCTGCCTAAATTAGTCGCCCACCCAATACCCATCCACAACCGACACTGGCACACCGACAACCACAGCGGCAACCGATCCCCATTCCCAAGGGCTACAAAACACACATATACAATCTCACATGCCGAGGATAGCCAACGAGTTAGGTAGAGTTGACTCGTCGATCTCGTTTATTTTCTTCTTCGAATCATCCGTCTTGCGTTCGTCCTGAGCCACCTCAGCTTGCATTTCTGTCTCCACTGCCTCCGGCTCTTTCGCTTCGGCGCTCTTGCCATATCTCACCCCCTGATTTCACCGAAACGGCGGCGCACGAGCAGGTAAAGACTTAGGCAGAGTCGACTCATCGGCCTCGTTCCGTTTGTTCTGAATCTGTATTCCCATCAGCTCCCGCTCGCTAACCTCGGCACTCCTGCCGTCTCTCACCTCATGATACCGGCGATTCGGGCGAAAAGATGGGGTGCGCGTAGGTATCGACTTAAGGCGAGCCAACTCATCGGCCTCGTTCAGCATTGAAATTTTGGCTCCACCCGCTCCGGCTTGCTCGAACCGGCATTTCGACTGTTCTTCGCCGGTTGATGCCGGTGAGTGCTCGAATCCGGCGTCGTGTGATTGGAGGAGGAGTTGGGGACACTGGTCACTCCGTCGTCGTTCAACTTTTGCTACTGCTGGTGTTGCTAAAGCCATCGATCTTTGAACAATAAGAAGGGCATAAATTGCATTTCCTTAAAGAAGTTAGAAATTGCATTTCCTTAAACGATAAGAAGGGCATAAATGTCTTTTTATGTCCAGATGTTAACACCGTTAAAGAAAGTTAGATTTTAGGAGCGGAGTGTAATTTACAAAGATAGGCGGGTCCGTGTGTAATTTAGGACAAACCTCAGGGGTGCCGTGAGTAATTAACCCTTATTGTTATTGGCATTATTCCTCTTTGCCAAACTCTTTCTGGTTGTTCCTTGTAGCCGTTGGGTTTGTGTTCATGCTTGTGAGGACTTTTCTTCATCTCCCCGATTTTCCAAGTACTGTACATCAGCTAGAATAGAAAAACTATTTCCAAGTACTTGTATTAGGCCTTTGTGACACATTTTCCACAGTACTATTGATATTCTGTCTGAGTACCTCATTTTCCATAAAAATATTATTTTCCATCTCCTGCTGTGAGTTAACTTTTGGTTTCCATACATTCTGAGCTTGAGGTTTTGTGTAGCAATTCTCTACTTCATGTCCAAACAACTTGCAATAGGAACATTTGGTTGGTTTCCATTCATATTCCACTCTCTGAAACAGAATTTCTTGCCCCGGCCCTTTTAGAGGAATTGTACTAGGTAACTCTTGCCCAATTGTGACCTCCACACAGATTCTTGCATAGCCTAAACGTTCCTTCAGGGCTGTCATTTGATCCATAAACAAAGGTTTCCCCACTGTACTTACCATTTTGCTGATCATCTTAGATGACCAAAATTGCAATGGTAGATTAGATAATTTTATCCATATAGGAACTTCAATAGTACTGTGGAAAATGTGGCAAATATTGGCTCGTGGGATTTATAGTTTAGATTGAGTTTTGTAGTTGGGATTTGTGACAATTGTTGCCCGCCATTGTGAATGGGGAATGGTGGGATTGTTTATTTGAGATTTAGAGTTTTACTTGGGATTTATAATTTCAGATTGATAAAGTAGAAATTGCTGTTCTTGGTGACAATCGTAAAATGTCATGGTTTAAGTTTAATGTACAATTTAATTTTGTGATAATTTTTCTCCTATATATTTTGTGCCCGCCTTGATTAATAATCTTGGCTCCACCAATGGACCTACAAGTGCAGGCTCCTCAACTTTTGTGTCCTTTTTAATTTGGGAAAATTAGGAAAAAGTGGGTTTTTGGGTAAAATTTTTGGGGATGATGGGTTTGTTTTGAAAACTTGTGAAAAAGTGGGGCAACTTTTAAAAACTTCTGAAAAAGGGGATGACTTGTGAAAAAATGGTTTTTCTTCTAATGATGACTTTTCATTTCCCATGCTATCCCTCCCCCTGTTTTGTCCCTTTCTTGATGGGAAGATGCGTTGGTGAAAATGTCACCAAGAGAAAACAAAAGGCATGAAGAAGAAGAAGAAGAAGAAGAAGAAGATGGGTAAAGGTTAACAAGTCTGTGCAGTGGGAGTGGTACACTGTGCTTGCACAGTTGTACCACGTAGCTATGGGGCATCGTGCAAATCTCATAAAATTCTGAAACTTTACAGGAATATTTTTAGGACAATTATAGAATTACTGTTAAAATTTCAGATTTTTCTGATATCGTTTAATGTTTTCAATATTTTTTGAACGTTCAGTTACTCTAAAATTAATTTGGAGCTCTTAAAATTCTTAATAAATTCTGGAAAATTTACTTTAATGATTTTATGATGTAAATAAGTTTCTGTTTAAGTTTCGTAATTTTTAGAGTTGATTTGATACTAATTCCATATCGCATTTGATTTAGAAAAATGGATGATTTTAAAATGGTTTCGTTACTTTTTAAATCCTAATTTCTGTTTCACTATTTTTCTTATATATTTTGAAGCTATCATGAAAATTATGGGACTCTGATTTGGGCTAGAAGAATTAATTGCTCTTTTTGGGTTTTTTTTATGGTATTTAAGAAAATTGTTTTTAATTTGAAAATATTCAAAAATTCAGAAAATTTATATTGTAACTTGTTATGCTGTTTTAAGGTACAAAACCATTTTATAAGAATTTATTATCATTCTAGAGTGTCTTAATGCGTTACAGAGTGTGCAAGGTTATCGGTTAGCTAGGTTTAGCTACTCGAGCAATCCGGTTCGTTTTTGTTTACTTTAAGAGTGTCAGAGTGAGCAATGATTAAGATTAAGCATTATATTAATAGTTTGTGAGGTTAGACTGAATTATAATAATTAATTTTTCCATTTAGGTTAATTCGAGGTTTGAACAAAGTTGAATAACAGCGAGCGCATAACCTGGATCGTATTAAGGGATTTTTATCCGAACCAAACTCTTCATATTTGATTTCGTACATTCTCTTGATTTGTTATCGCTATTCTTTTGGATTCTGTTATTTTCATAAAGTCGCATTGTTTGCCTTGAAAACCCTGTTTTGAGCCTTACACGTTTATTGAAAATCCTATTCGATGCTCAGTGTTTATTTCTCGTTGTGCATCGATTTAATCATTGTACTATCAATAGGCTTAGAGACTTTTCATCACGTCATTAATGTCATGTATCGATGAGAATCAGCATACATGTGCCACTTAAAAATTGGGCATCGAGAGTGAGGGTGCATGGGTTAATATAGGACAAAAAATACTATGATCTCGGACTCTTGTGCCAATCAATATGCGTATTTTGATGAATGTCATTTTTCCATCAATTGACCTCATATTAATTAAGCATTAGAACTTCAGTTAGCAAAATGAACCATGTTTAGAAGTTAGAATTTTTATCATATATGAACTTATTTTGTAATGAAAAGCACCGCGTTTTGTCACCTCTCAATTAGGCCGCATTTTTTCGGCCCAAATATACATGTAGGTGCTGAGGAGAAAATGATCCGCTTCGGAGTGTGTTTATCGATCAATCATAGAAGAACGGTGTAGAAGCACGGTCTGGGTGAAACTAGTCACTTTCTGCAGAAACACAAGTCATTTTATGCAAAAGTGCATGTCGGATTCTGCCAATGCCCCAGTCTTTTTATGTAAAAATTACGGGGGGCACAAGCGTTGCTTTTGTTTCGGTGGGACTCCTAAAAAAAGAGGACCTCGCTAAGGGGGTTGGGATTGAAGAAACGGATGCGGTTTAGCCATTTTGTGATGAAAAGCGCCGCGTTTTGTCACCTCTCAATTAGGCCGCATTTTTTCGACCCAAATATACACGTTGGTGCCGAGGAGAAAATGATCCGGATTGCTCGCAAACTATTAATATAATGCTTAATCTTAATCATTGCTCACTCTGACACTCTTAAAGTAAACGAAAACGAACCGGATTGCTCGAGTAGCTAAACCTAGCTAACCGATAACCTTGCACACTCTGTAACGCATTAAGACACTCTAGAATGATAATAAATTCTTATAAAATGGTTTTGTACCTTAAAACAGCATAACAAGTTACAATATAAATTTTCTGAATTTTTGAATATTTTCAAATTAAAAACGATTTTCTTAAATACCATAAAAAAAAACCCAAAAAGAGCAATTAATTCTTCTAGCCCAAATCAGAGTCCCATAATTTTCATGATAGCTTCAAAATATATAAGAAAAATAGTGAAACAGAAATTAGGATTTAAAAAGTAACGAAACCATTTTAAAATCATCCATTTTTCTAAATCAAATGCGATATGGAATTAGTATCAAATCAACTCTAAAAATTACGAAACTTAAACAGAAACTTATTTACATCATAAAATCATTAAAGTAAATTTTCCAGAATTTATTAAGAATTTTAAGAGCTCCAAATTAATTTTAGAGTAACTGAACGTTCAAAAAATATTGAAAACATTAAACGATATCAGAAAAATCTGAAATTTTAACAGTAATTCTATAATTGTCCTAAAAATATACCTGTAAAGTTTCAGAATTTTATGAGATTTGCACGATGCCCCATAGCTACGTGGTACAACTGTGCAAGCACAGTGTACCACTCCCACTGCACAGACTTGTTAACCTTTACCCATCTTCTTCTTCTTCTTCTTCATGCCTTTTGTTTTCTCTTGGTGACATTTTCACCAACGCATCTTCCCATCAAGAAAGGGACAAAACAGGGGGAGGGATAGCATGGGAAATGAAAAGTCATCATTAGAAGAAAAATCATTTTTTTACAAGTCATCCCCTTTTTCAGAAGTTTTTAAAAGTTGCCCCACTTTTTCACAAGTTTTCAAAACAAACCCACCATCCCCAAAAATTTTACCCAAAAACCCACTTTTTCCTAATTTTCCCTTTTAATTTACATTTTCAACATGAATTAAGCTCTGTCCCTTTTTTTTTTTTCCCTGAATCTAAAAACCTAGCATCTTTAAGCTATAAAATGGCCTCCGTGCTCCGCGTCAGCCGTACCCCATATATCATTGATAGTCCCGTGAAGAAAATCGCACTACATCCACGTATAATCACTCCAAAAAAGAAACTTCAGCTTCATCATTAAACACCCAAACTGAAAAAGAACTTTATCACACCCCTGGGAAGAGGGTTGGCAGGCTGATCTAATCTTTGGAGGGTGCCTCGTCAATCTAATTTAGCCTTTGGATACTTCTCTTGGAAGCTGAAATTTCTTTTTGAGGGGCTGTAATGCCCCTCAATCTCCAGCTTACCAACTCATCGACTCATCACCATTATTTTGGGACTATCTATCCTCTTTAACTTCGGCAGGATCACTTGACTTGTCTTTGACATCACTACGACCAGATTCCATTCTTCATCAATGGCCAAGTGTAGAAGATCCATTACAGGCATATTTTACCTGTAAATGTAACGCCGATCACTTCATCAGACTGCATGAACATTCTTTTCGTTCTTTTTCTTCCTCCATCCACCATTAATGGCAGATAATGTTGTGTTACCTGGGTTTCACTAGCAACATGAGGCAAGGTCTAAAAATGCAATGGGCTATTGAAGTTTTTTTTGGTCAATAAATTTTGGGTTGAATAAACTGAATTTTTCCTCCCTTCTGGGACTCTCATACTTTACTGATGTTTTGTACTGAATTGACCACCTTGAGTTTTGAAAAGAATGTACTATGAAAACAGTATAAACATCAAAGGCTGCTTAGAATTTTGTAGAAAACGCAGAAAATAGAAGTAGCACACGTCAGGTGAATGCAGTGAGTTAGTTAACTTTATCCCCGGATCTCGCAGCTTCTACTACGGGCATAACCCAGTATGATTTGGCAATCCGAGACGCCTAGAGTCTTGTATCGATTGTGTTCACCACATGGTCTTGACATTGATCACTAGCTATTACATTGGCACAATAAGCCCCCAAGACAATGATTGGTTTCATCTCTTATAATTGAAATGTCCCAACTAACTAAATGCATTTTTCTTTTGGACTCAGTATCTCCCCATAGGAAGCCCCTATTCAGTTTATCAAGCTTGTCACATATGGTAATAGGGAGGGCCTGGGCTTGCATAACATAGGCAGGAATAGAAGTAGTAACAGCATTTATAAGGATGGTTCTACCGGCTAGGGATAGGATACCGGTTTTCCAACCAGCCAGCCTGGACTGCACTCTCTGAATGATGTGATAATAATTACTTTTAGAGAGTCTTGTGAATAAGGGAGATACCAAGGTCCTCGGTGAGAGGAATGCCACAGTTAAAACTGATCTCAATGGCTCTTTTCCTAGGTATGTTCTTTGAAGCAAAAGTTTTTGATTTACTGAAATTAATGGTTTGATTAGACATATTACAAAAGTTTGTTAAAGTTCTCGTCATGAGGTTATAAGACCTGTCATTATCTTTACAAAACAAGATGAGATCATCAACATAAAACATGTGCCAGATTAATGGCCCTCCGTGATATGCAAATGAACCAAGGCATTTCTTTTTAATGTTGCAATGATTAATCATTTGTGATAGTTTTTCCATGCATTAGACCAAGACGTAGGGGAAAGAGGTCCCCTTGTCTGATTCCCCTTTGGGGTTTAATGGCTTTAAGGGGCTGCCCATTCCACAGAACTCAAGGGTGAGCCAATTATCATGCTCATGATAATGTTGATCCATTTCAAGGGAAATTTGAAGTCTTCAAGGGAAATTAGTATGATAATGCTAATCATACTAATTAACGGAAAGAACCGAAAGGTTATGACACTTTTTCATCATTTACGCTATCGGTCATGAGTGCAATATATTATATTTTAATAATCCGGAGACATGATTTCGAGAATCATGTGATACATTAAAGGGTAAATTGCGTAAAATACCCCTGTGGTTTGGGGTTTTTGCAAAAAGACCCCTCCCATTACAAAAATTGCAATAAGACACCTAAGGTTTAAAAAGTGTTACATCCGTTAGAGAAATCGTCTAAATTGACAGCGCGTGATATTCACTTTCTTAATAAATGCGTTTGATAAATTTTAATATGTTAAAAAGACAAAATTACCCTCTTTTTTTTTTCCTCTCCCACCCAAGTCCTTCTTCTTCTTCATGCCAATCAAACCCTAACCCTAGCCACCACCTCACCAACCAAAACCCAGCCGCCACCCACCCAGCCCTCTCTGTGGACCGTTACCGCCTATTTCGGCCGCCACCCATCCCGATCTACCTCCATCACCGGCCATTTCGGCCACCACCCACCCCATCTACCACCATTTTCGTTAATTTCGGCCACTGCCCAGCCCCATCTCCCTCACCTCTTACATCGTCGTTCGCCCCGCAATCAACCCCAGCGACTTGCGCCGTCGCCAAGCCTGCCATCAACCATATCCAATTGCTCCGCCGATTGGCCAATTGCTCCGCTGCCACCAACCTGATTCAACAACCAAACCTTAGCCTATCCGGCGGTCAAGCGGCCGCGCCTGGTGTTGACGTCACAGCTGCACAAGCGGTTCGTGGACGTGGTGGCGCACCTGGGCATCAAGAACGCTTTGCCGAAGAGGATGCAGGGACTGTCGAGCGAAGGGCCGTCGCCGTCGGACCACTTGTTCGCGTCCGCGCCGGTGCCGCAGAGCTCGCATGAAATTCAAAGAGGAAGGGACGAGTTTTTAACACTTCAGCACTGAAACGACAATGGACAGTTGCATTTAAGGTAGTTCAATTCAAGATGGTGAGTAGGCTGTATATATAAGGCTTAGAAAAGAAGAAGCAGGTGGCCATAAGGCCTTCATGATTCGGAACAAAGATAGATTCGGAACAAAGATAGAATAGAAAGAAAACAAAGCATCAGATTGTCAACAAAGCAGGGGTAGTTTAGGGAATTTCTTAATTCCGTAACGGAAGTTGACGGATGTAACACTTTTTAAACCTTAAGTGTCTTATTGCAATTTTTGTAATGGGAGGGGTCTTTTTGCAAAAACCCCAAACCACAGGGGTATTTTACGCAATTTTCCCTACATTAAATGGTAGGGACGACAGTATCAGCGAGATAACATACTAAAAAAGGAAAAGCAGTTATGTGTCTGCTCTTCCCCCAATGGGTACGACCAAGCAAGACGTTTACTAAGCAGACGGTTGGATGAGCTTGATCATTGTAAACAGTAGTCGATGGATCAGAGGGCCGGAGGAGCTTGGTCTTGGTAAGAGCAGTTTATCAAAGACACGCAATGCAAAGTTTGGAAGGAAAATTCATCCAGACAAGGCAGGACATGCCAAGTAAATGATGGAAGGCATTAAGGATCAATTGCACTGGGCCCTAAGTTTGCGCGAGCTTCACTCCAAAGTTCATTTTATCTATCTCGCACTACAAACTCGCATAAGTGTGGCACGAAATACCCGCGACCATCTTCTGACCAAGGAACTCTTCGGAGTGGTAATTTAACTCAAGATTAAGGGATATTTTTTGGAAAATCACCCCCCTCCCTCTCTCTCTCTCTCTCTCTCTCACAAACACACATCCATCTTCATCTTCATCTTCCACCTTCCATCTGTTGAAAGATTTTAGGCTTTGATTTGTATTTTTCACCACAAAATATTAACAACATTAAGTGATTAAACATAGCAAAATAATACCAAATAATTGAAAGTAATTTTATATGAACTCTTGATAAATTATGTAATCTCGAATAGTAAAATGATATAAAAATAGTTGATCCGTGAGAGTCGCGACAACGTCACTGTCCTAAAGACGTTATCGCTTCCCTAGGTGCAAGTGTTGACGGCAGATAAGTCTCCAAGATAAAACACATTGATGCAGCTATGTCTCCTCCATATGCACGTCCACAGGAAGACGGTATAAACCGGTCCACGGTCACGTTGCCCAAGTATAAAAAAATATATTATAGATATATATATAGGGAAATACATTGTGATAGTAGAATATAAAACACTAAGTTTGGAAGCATAGTATCTTCAAGTTTTTTCTATGTCACAACCCATGGTCTTATATACATGGCCAATCATAATCTATTTATTGGCCACATAAGTAAGCTTATAAAAGCTTTTGTAACTTATGAAATAATGATAATCTTCTCAATAATATCATACAATAAAACATATTATATACTCCATAAACAAATATGAGTTAATAATACTCATTATTGCATTTGTAACTCATTCATAATTTACATGGAAGTAAATACCATAGAGCCATAAATTGCAATATAATTATAATGCCATAATGTATACTTTATTTTATTAAAATATTTCAACAATCCCCCACTATTTTGATAAAATAAAATGATAATTTATAATACTTAAAAAGCCACTGATGAAATGTTTATAAAGTCTCACAATTCTAACAAAATTTAAAGCATTTAAAAAAGTATCAATGAAAAATCATGATAAATTAAAATAAAACTCATTTATTATTATATTACTATTTTTTCTCTTTCGCAAAATAAAGCCATGGTTATTGAACATTATAGACTCATAAAGTAACAAAAATAGAAAATACATAAATAAGATGGACAACTTGTACTGTGCAATAGGTGTTGGTGCCTTCCGGGCTTGAGCCAACACTTTGTGTCGACAACTTCTATTTGAGAGAGCCGTAATGGACTATGCCTTGAATTAGGTCCCTTGGCCAAACTTCCGTTGTCACACACACAATACTAATATGGGACTTAGTTCGCGGGTTAGCTCTATTAATGGTCATGCGCTCTTATCTTGATTCTCATGAGAGTCTTCAGGGAATGGCCCATGGTTCCCACAGTCGCGGCCTCACGACCACTCTCACTTAGGTGAGTCCTCCAAGGGTACGTGATATGTACCACGCGAAAATATTCGCCTCGGGCTCATTAAGGGAAAATTCCTTCCTGGACGTCACACTAGGTTGCACAAGTACCGCACGGATGGGGAGGAGAAACTCTCTAATTAACAAAAGGGTGCTTCTTTATCACGAGTAACGCTCTACTGGTTGTTTTTACCCATTGAACCTTCTTCATGGGATCTCCAATCACAAAGGATGGGTTACTGCCACTGGTGACTCCCTGTGGCTCACCCCATTCGCCTCAAGTGAAAAAGGATCTAGCCTCTGGTGCTAGTCTCAAGGCAAATTGCACAATTTTTACGAAGCACTCTACAACTTATTTTTTTTCTCATCAATGAAGTACACAAATCTGCAGAATTTTAAGAGCCCAATAGTGCACATCAAAGCAACATTATGGATCTCATCAAGTAAATCATGTTTCAGTGGTAACATCCACTTTTATTAGCATCAAAGATGATACTAGCTAGTCAGTATCCTCACTACTAGGATTCAAACCTTTGATTAGTAGTCTACTACTAGGAACTAGTCTTCAACATATTGTGACCAGTAGTTTTTCACCTAGCTACTAGGAGCCACATTTTCCTCAACATGCGTCATGCTTCGCATAACATAATCTCACATCAATAGCAATTTCATAAAAATCATTTGATAAGTTTCAAGAATTTTGAATTTCAATTCTCAAGCTTTGAAAAAGCTAGATAAAATCCACTTGCAAATATAGTTTCGAACTTGCAATCTTATTATAAATATTTAGTATCCAAGATTTAAAATATCAAAAAAAAAAAAAAACGCACCTTGTATTTTAGAAATCAAAACTTGGATACATTTGAAATAGATACCACAACTATAAATATCAAAACAACCAAGATAATCCGAAGTCAAAGATTGTGGTTATCATGATTTAACATCTTTTTACCAAAGTATAATTTCAATCACTAAACTTTGGCAACACTTTGTAAAAAATATATATATTTATATATTTTTAACTCAAACACTATCTTTTGAGCAATTTGTACCTTCATATTTTCAAAACCAAAAGACTTTTGAGAATCTTAAACAATTTAAAAGAGTACATATTGCTCTATAAAATTTGACACATATATATATATTTTTCTTTTCACGTTTTAAGCTCAATTATATATACAAAACGACCATACGTGCCCAGATATCAAAGCTAGTAAAGTTAAGAGCAAGAAACCAAAAGCATATGCATGAGATATATTGTATAATCTCATTACACATACATGCACGCGACATGCTAAAATAGACTTAAAATTAAGAACATATTATAGATAGATGTTCTTTATGTCGCTAATCTTCTTTGTATATACATGACTCAAGAAATCATACTTGTCACCTTGTCATGCACCCCCACATTTCATAGCCATGTATTTATCAAAGAGTTTAACATTGAAATAAGGATTTTGCATTTTTTTTCTTTTTAAAACAAGTTTACCAAACAAGATTTATTTCATGGACACACTCAGCAAAATAAAATCAGCTTCTCGTTATATGTTTTACAAAAGCCGGTAATCCCATGAAAAATTTTATATTATAAAGAAAACTCCAAAAACTGACTTTAGGTGGTTTACCAAACTATAACTCTGTGTAAAATCTCAAAATTTACTTTTTTCCTTTTCGAACCAAAACCATGTGTCAAAAATTAAAAAGTAATAAGTGTAAGATACAACTACTTACAGACAAACATAATAATCTACAAGTAAAGGCATCTGTGTTATTGCCACTAAGTATTATTTCCTGAAGAGGTCATAACATGGTATCACTAAATTAAGTTTTTATTTACTTTAGCATAAACCATTTGAAAACTTTTTAATTTATATCCAAAACTATATCAAACTAATATTTTAAAAATTCTGAATCCAATTCATTACACAAAAAAGGATCTAGCAAAAGTTCATTTTATTTTTGCTTTTTTTTTTTTTTATCTATTTGGTATCTACAAAACAGAGAGTTAGGTGAAAGTGGTAGTTCATGAAACATTTGATGCAAGAAAGAGACGTACGCTCATCATACTTAGAAAACGTTTACCCCTTTATCTAAAACGTAATACCTTTTAAATCACACTATTAGCATTATACCTAACATTAGCTAGCACTAAAGATAAATTATTTTGTGATATATTTTATAAGTACAACTATCAAAACAAATCCGGTTGTAATGAAGCCTCTTTTTTTTAAATTAAATATTTTACCAAAACAAAAAATGTCCCTTTTAGTACAACCGCAATGAACTATATTTAGGTGGTCGTGAAAACTAAATTGTCACGTAATTTTCAAACATTAAAATAAGCTCATTAGCACAAACGAGAAGTCCATGAATATTGGCACAAATAAAAATATACAAAATTGAATAGAAACCAAGTATCACACAAAAGCGTCATGTTGATTCAAGAACTCAATTCAATTGCCTTTTTTATCATAAAACTCTTCATCACGCTAAATTAGTAACTCAAAATCACTTGCATGTATAGTACTTAACAAGACACCCACACTATGTCACGTAGTATCAATTCAAATAAATATAACTAAATAATAGGCCCATAAACACTTCATCTATGCTAAAACAGTTTGCCCAAGCACATAAAAGTAGAAAACCCCTACATCTTTAATTATTTTTTCGTTGCAATATGACGTACATTTCTTATTAGTTGATTAACTTGTGTAACTACCAACTCTCGATAATCTTACATCTCTGTAGGGATGCTACTCTCAATAAACGAAAGCTTTATAACTATTATTGGTCTTCTAACCGGCATACCAAAATGATCCTAATAGTAAGCAAACACAATATAACCTCAAAGTCTTGAAACATGTAAGCATGGAACATTAGCACTTCTTCAAGTTGGTTATGAGGAGTATAATTATAGAGTAATGGTTAGAGGTTGACGTCTTAGATTATGTGTCAACTAGTCTAGATATATATTTGTAGCATACCACGTGACTTGAGAAAAGTAATCTAGTCATGCATGTAAATTACATCATATTCTGAAGTAAATAAATTGTTATCCATGTAACTTACAAGCATGCATTATGTACACTAATGAATATGTAACTAATTGTCCCATTGGTAAAACATGTTTATTCATATGAAATGGTTACATACTTAATAATCTTTCAATGGACGTTAATTTAATTAAATAGCCTTTTGGACTTATGGTTCCTCTACTTCTTCCAAGATTCCTGGTTGCCAGAAGTACCCGGAGGCACGCAATTGCAACGAGCACAGCAAGTTCCACATGTCCTCTTGCACAACTTCTGCCTTGAAGATAACTGGCACGTGGCAGTGCATTCTGCTCCATAATCCACATGTCGGACGAAATGAAACTCTGCATCATTTGTTTTCATCATTTCCTCTTTCATAAAATAAATTTAAAAACTATGCAAATCAAAACCAATAACGTCTTTAGCTGTTGAAAGATTTTAGGTTTGATTTGTATTTTTCACAACCAAATATTAACAACATTAGGTGATTAAAATAGCAAAATAATATCAAATAATTGAAAGTAATTTTATATGAACTCTTGATACAATTATGTAATTTAGAGTAGTAAAATGATATAAAAATAGTTGATTCGTGAGAGTCGTGACAAAGTCGCTGTCCTAAAGACGTTATCGCCTCCCTACGTGCAGGTGTTGACAGCAGATAAAGTCTCCAAGATAAAACCCATTGACGCAGCTATGTCTCCTCCATGTGCATGTTCACAGGAAGACGGTATGAACCGGTCCACGATCACGTTGCCCAAGTATATAAAAAATATATTATAGATATATATAAGAAAATACATTGTGATAGTAGAATAGAAATCACTAAGTTTGGAAGCATAGTAGCTTCAAGTTTTTTGTATGTCACACCCCATGATCTTATATACATGGCCAATCATAATCCATTTATTGGCCACATAAGTAAGCTTATAAAAGCTTTTGTAACTTATGAAATAATGATAATCTTCTCAATAATATAACAATAAAACATATTATATACTCCATAAACAAGTATGAGTTAATAATACTCATTATTGCATTTGTAACTCATTCATAATTTACATGTAAGTAAATACCATAGAGCCATAAATTGCAATATAATTATAATGTCATAATGTATACTTTATTTTATTAAAATATTCCAACACTGTAACTCATTCATAATTGAAATGTAAGTAAATACCATAGAGCCATAAATTGCAATATAATTATAATGCCATAATGTATATTTTATTTTATTAAAATATTCCAACACCATCTTCACCAACACCACCACCACCACCACCAATATACAGCCCACTCACACCTCCATGCCCACCACTAGACCTGGCAAACGGGTAAATCCGCCGGGTACGGGTAATACCCGGTCGGATACGGGTAAATTCGGTTCGGGTAAAAATTATCCGATTTTTTACGGGTAGTCATTTTTCATGCCCATACCCTACCCGGACGGTTCGGGTATATCTGCGGGTAGTCGGGCAATCTTCCAAAATTTCTTTAACATTTTTTAATCACTTTCTATTAACCAAAAATCTAGAATCTATACAATATTAACATTAACAATGCCAATTACACAGCACAAAATAGAAAGACAAGATTCAATCTCACTTGTGTTGATTCCACGAATCAAACAATTACATACCAAACAAGTACCAAAAAATATCAAAAAACAAAATCTATTAACAATTTTTTTTTTATACGATCTGTGGTAGTGGAAGTCGATCTGATTTGTGACGGTGGAAGTCGATCTGTGACCGTGGAAGTAGATCCGTGATGGTGGAAGACTGGAAGTGGCCCGTGGAGGAGGTCACGCCGTCAGCGATGTCGCTGTCGCTGTCGATGTGTGAGAGACTGAGAGGAGAAAGGACGGTGGAACCTTCGATCTACGGCGGCTACAGATGTGGGCTTTCCGATCGGCGGCAGAAGAGTGATGTGGTTGAGTGGCCTTAGATAGAGTGAGGGATGAGGGGGCTGAAGGTGGTTGCTGGTCTCGGTCACCGGTGAATCTCGAGTGAGGGGCTGCGGAGCCTTGAGTCGGCATGAGATTGAGAGAAAAGATGAAACTGAATGGTTAGGGCTAGGGTAAAAAAGCATGTCTCTCTTTATATATAGGCTCAAAAATGGGTATCCGGGTAAACCGTATCTGACCCGGACCTACCAAAAAATAACGGGTCAGTTCGGGTATGAGTCTGATTTATGCGGGTCTCTAAAATTCATACCCGTACCCGGGTTTTTTGGCCGGGTACGGATCGACCCGCGGGTACGGTTCCTTTTTGGCCAGGTCTACCCACCACCCATGGCCTCTACCAATCACTAAACCCATTGCCACATCCTTTCTCGACTGTTGTCGCCACCTTAGCAACCATTACAGAAAACCATTGAATTTTTGCTCTAGATCACATCACAGCCATCAATTTGTTCCCTAGATCCCACCACAACCATCAATTTCTACCTTACACGAAGCCTAGATCCTTTCTTCCTCAATTTTGATCATAATCAATTATAGATCCCCATTTTTTTTACCTGGTATTTAAGAAATGCCCTCTTGAGTTCAACCATGTCAAAATTTTTGCCTAAAATTTGGTTGGAATATGATCGTAGAGTGATCGGTTCCAGAAATATGTAACCTTATGGTGCGAGATAGATAAAATGAACATTGGGGCGCAGCACGCTATCGCGAGCAAACTTAGGAGCGCCAGTGCAATTGACCCAAGGATTAATGCAGATAAACTTGAATGGCCAAGCAATAATCTTCTGATAGATGTTATCAGATGGTGGTGGGTCTGGATCATATTAAACACCTACCAATTCCTCACAGAGAAGTTTGCAAATCGTTCGCAGCTAAGAATGTGTTTGTGATTGATTTTTGAATCGCCAAAACTGATTAAATTTAGATTAAATCATATTTATAGTTTTCGGCAAAAAAGAATAAGCTGATTAAATATGCTCCAATATGCTCAAAGCTGATTCTAATCACATTTGGAGAATCAAGTTTGACCATAAGCATTATTAAAATATCCTTCTATATATACATAGACATTAAATGCTCCTTTCAATTTAAATATACTATGTCGTAATTTTGTCACATTAAACCTACTTTAACCTCTTTTTATCCAAAGACTTTCAACAACTCTTAATCTATTATGCTTAAAATGAATTAAAGTTGATTTTACAAACTGACTCAAATTTAATTAAATTCTACTTTTGAGAATCATCGCAGAGGCCTCTAAAGGAATTTTTTAGAGTTAAAAGAAGAGAATTTTGTGTTTGGACATTCAAATGTTTGCCAAGCAGACGGTTGGATGAGCTTGATTATAATGTCGTCGCCCATTACGTAATGCCAGATGGGACAATTAACAAATAGCACTAGTTTATTACGCACTGGGGGAAGATGCCGGTGAAGTTTTTATTTTTATTTTTTTTGATAAAAGAGTAGAAATATATACCAAGATAAATACAGGATGTTACAGAAAGAGGTTACAGGGCATACCAAAAGGCAAATATAAAATAGTCGGATGACACCCCCATCCGATAAACATTACCATAAAATAAACTAAACAACAACACTAACTATTTTTTATTTTTTTTTGAATGAGCAAATAAGCAGATAAAGAAAATAGATAAAGACTAACTACAAAGAGGACGTGATAACAACAAAAAGAAGACAGCCAATAAAAAGACTCCAACAAACTGCCAGCCACATCCCCTTGTGCCAGACACGTGTCTCCGTTGATGCCGCGTGTCCTCGAACTCCGAGACCTACTCCGGCGCTGGAAAACCACCGTCTCCGACCAATATGCCGCCGCCGATTCCAGGGAGCATCAAACTAGAACCGAATGAAGCTCCTACCAAATCAACAAGAACCGGAGCTAAAGACCGCCTGAACCTTCAAGACCACCGGCGACCACCTCAACACAGCAGAAGTACAACCTTCACCAACGGCAAACCGCGATCTCCCACAACTTGCTGCAAACGGTATCCAAACTCGCCGCGAAGCTACACTACCGTGACTCTGAAACGGCCAAATCAAGCTTAATCAACCTCATCACGATCTCCCACAGCCGCAGAACCACACCACAACAACACAACCAACACAACTTTCTAGAATCTAGGGGGGATAGGGATCAACTAGGGGGGATGGGGGGAAATAAACCCTAGAAGAAAGAACCTAGACCTAGACTCCCCTGCCTTCTCTAACCCGCGGCAACGCGACATACGAACGGAAAAAACACCTAAGGAATCGGACGGCTTACCCTTCCATCGAAGCCCCAGCCTATTCCCGGCGCCAGATCTGCAACGGAGCTTCAAATTGGACCACCTGCCGCAACGGAGCACCCAGCACCTGAATCTCGCACAAACCCTAATCAAAACAGCTAGAGATTACCACATCACCACACGCCGGAAAGTCGGCGGTGGTGACGGAAACGGGCACGGGATGAAGATAAGAGAGAAGAATGGACAGAGGGGAGGGATTCTCTTTTTTTTCGCCTCTCAGAGAGGCTAGCATCTCTGCCGGTGAAGTGTATGCGTCTTTGCTGTATTATTCGATATAAAAAGGGCCTTTAGGGCCAGTCACTGCTCCTCATAACTTGCTGATATATTTCTGCATTATTTGGCTTTGGAATTCTGTGGGTGGTGTAGAGAAGAGAGATGGGTCTAACCGGTAAGATGGTTTCCCAGGCAAGCATCGAGTCGGACGGGGATGTGTTTCATGAGATCTTCAGATACAGACCACACCATATATCCGATATGAGCCCTGATAATATCCAGGGTGTTGATCTCCATGAAGGTGAATGGGGAACTGTTGGCTCTGTCATCTTCTGGAACTATGTCCATGGTAAGGCAACAAAACGCTAACTTTTTCCTCCCCTTAATTATGGTTTCTTCTCTCCTATGTTCCTACGTTTATCTCCTCTTTTGACGATGTGATGGTAATGTCTGCCTTGCGTTTCCATCTATAAAATGCAAATACGGTTAAAGAGCATCAAATTGTTCCTTGTTTCGCTTAGGTTTACCATATTAGGCCCAGTTTGTCCTGTCAGTAGATCTGCATGCATTAATAAATATGGATATGGATATGACGATTTCGTGGCTTGAACTCTAAACTTTACAAAGGGAGCACAGGTGGGAAACCCCAAATGTACCGTATATGGTGCACACGAGAACATAAGATGATTTGGGCCTTCAAAGTGTCTAATTCATGTTTGACAAACATTTCATGTTTCTCCATAGATTGTGTCTGCACACACATCAAATATGGATTGTCATGTTATAGCTGGATGGTCCTGAATTCAGGATTTCATTACTTTTAGGATCAACTTCATATGTTTCTCGGATATTTTTGCTTTAGGTTCGACTCAACACTTTTAGCATAATTTCGTTAGTTTTTGTACGACGACATTAGATAGCTTGTAATATGAAAAAATAGCTTTGCAAAGCTCATTTTCTTATGTGTGAGTTTTTTTATGGATAGTGACGATTCTTTACTTATTTGAAAGTTATGAGATTTTCAAATATCTTCGTGTAATTTTGTGATTATAAAAGACGTGAGAATAAGAATTTTATTCAAAAACTAGAAAAATTTTAAGTCTCAAGTTATCCTTCTGTTTTCTGGTTATTTTTCCGCAAATTATTTTCAGCGCCTTTATGGGAACAAAATTTGCCGCTTCAAGTTATCGCTTTAAGTACTTTTTTTTTTCTTAGAAAACTTAGCCGATCGATCTGCTAGAATTTGGTAAGCCAGTGAATTAAGTCGAATCTTCATTGAAAGTACACCTGCCGGGTGTACATGTTAGATGGCTGTAACACACATCGCTCACGCTACAATGAAAGGCAAAGGCTTTGGAACAAGTATGTTTGTCAATAAATGTTTAAGCATTTTAGCCATCAAAGGGGAATTTAATTTGAAAGCCATTTTCAACAATTTAAGGCTCTGTTTGACAACACTTTTATTTTTGTTTTCAGTTTTTAAAAAAAAAAATTAAAGAGCAGCTTAATTTATTTTTTTTTACAAAAACAAGTGGGTGTTTGATAACCCAGTTTTTTCCGGTGTTTCATAACCCATTATTTATTTTGAGTTTTTTTTTGTGGTTTGTAGTAGCGGTGGTGGGGTGTGGCGGTGACTGACGGTGGCTGCCGGTGGTGGTCGTCGGAGGTGGCCGCCAGAGGTTGCCGTTGGCGGTGGTGGTCGGAGTTGGCCGCCGACGACCGCCGGTGGGGTGGTGGCCGCCGGCGGTGGTCGCCGAAAGTGGCTGCCAGCAGTGGGAGGGTGGTGATGGTGGTCTAAAAAAAAAAAACTCATTTTTGGAGTTTTTTTTTTTTTCTTCAGTTTAAAAATTAGTTTTTTAAACTGAAGAAGAAAAAAAAAATTTGTTACCCAACGCAACTTTTTTTCCAATTTCCAAAATTGAAAAAAAAAAAAAGCTGTGTCAAACAAGGCCTACCATTTGTAAGAGACTTCTTCTAGGATCGATGTTCGGAATTTGAACAAATATTCAAAGTCCTTGTATAAATTCTTGTTAGAGAGCTCATCAGTGCGACGACCAAACACTAATGCTCATCCCCGAGCTTGTAGAAATGATACCGACAAGACAAACGGCCGCCACTCCATAGTAAATGTAAGAGAAAACAAAGGAGAATTAATGTAATTCTTTTTATTGCACATTTGGATAAACCCTTTTTTTTGGGGGGATTGTTTCACATGAAAACCCTATAGTTTAGGGTTGTCTGTGCTAGACGCCCAAGGATTATTTATTTATTTATTTTTATTTTTATTTTTATTTCCCACAACCCTGTATACTTCTAAACTGCTTTTGCATTCACCAGTTTACGTATGAAATCCAAATCCACTCGCACCAAATTTACCGGTGCAGCGACCAGCACCACCACCATCATACAAGCAATCACCACAATTGCCACCACATCTTCGCCCCTTTCCCCAGTAAACCAGCTGTCACCATCATTCCCCCAGTATGAGGTATTCTTGTTAATCTCGACCGCAGTCTGACGAGCAACACCACAACCTCCATTGTCACCATTATTACCCCAAACATACATGCAACCAACACAACGGCCACCACCTCTTCCTCGCTTTCCCGATAAAATCGCAGTCAACATCCCCCCCCCCCCCCCCCCCAACACCCTAATTACAAGGCATTCTTGTTAAGTCTGATCCTAATCTGACCAGCAACACGACATCCTCCGCCATCACCATTATTACCCCAAAAGAGCTAGCATCAAAACCATCACGACACCTGCCTTTTAACAACCCACCAAACTCAGCAGCCCCACAAATCCGCCACCATGATACCACCGCAAACTCGCTCCTGACATAATTATATTGTTCTATGTAAAATATTGGATTCGATAGAGGATTCATTGGTGAGAACTGGACCGTTGTGCTGAGAATGAAATTGAACTTTTTCTGGATCGAGTAGATGAAACCCTAGGTATTTGGTGCTTTGGTTTGGGGGGTAAATTGGGCAAGGAGTCACGAAATCTGTGATGAAACGCTGGACCGTCTAGGGGAAATGAGGGCTTTGACTCTGAAGATGTGGTTGACCCATAGGCTTCTATACAGTGATGAAATGCATGTGGCTGCGACCTAGGCTTTTGCTATTAATGCTTTCATTTGCCCTTAAAAATAACATAGACGTCTAAAAGTTTAAAGCTCTTACCGTCAAATGAAGTATGGGCTACCGATTTAGAAGTTCAGGGCAGTAGGAACAGAAAAAAGAAAATAAGTCTAGAGTGTTTAGCATATTATACGAAATTATGAAGTTTTATGTGCAATTAAACCCCTTTTATTTCTTGGAAATGGAGTGGCGTAACATGCCCGTCTCGGTAGTGCATGCGTCTGCCATTGAGTAATTCTACTTAGAACTTTAATTTAGGTTTATGATTTAATTCCAGATGGTCTCTGAGTTAAATTTCTACCATACATAGCTTGTTCATGTTATCTTGCCTAAATGAATAGATCTGAAACATTTGACATGGAAACTTGAAATTTGGGTGCTAATATAGACGGCAAGGAGAAGGTTGCTAAAGAGATTATTGAAGCTATAGATGAGGAGAAAAAGTCCGTCACGTTCAAAGTTATTGAAGGAGATCTAATGGAGCTGTACAAGACATTCATACTTTCAGTTCATGTTGATACCAAAGGGGAAGATAACTTGGTTACGTGGACCTTCGAGTTTGAGAAGCTGAATGAGAGTGTTGAGGATCCAAATTCTTTGATGGAGTTTTGCCTTAACGTCACCAAAGATATCGAGACTCACCATATCCACCAACAACAGACTTAAAAATATCAATGTGCATGGTTGTACGATATACAAAATATTTGCACAATAAAATGTTCTGTATGATGCCCGGTGACTATTTAGTCTCGCTAAAAGTGTGTGAGATAGTTAAGTATTGTGCGTGAGAAGTTTGTGTACAAGTTATTATCCAAAATAGCAAAGTCTATCGAATAAAGTTTGTATGAAATTATATTATGTGATTAGGTATTTTATTTCTTTGTGAAATAGTAGTAATCTGAACAAATTTTGTTTTGCAATTGATAAAAGACAGCGCATATTGCTAATACTCTCATAAAAATAGTGTTTTTCCCACTTGAATCGTAATCCTAAAGTTACAGTGGGCTATTTGAGAAACCTAGCTAACTCTAGAATGCAATGCCCGACTCTAATGTTCCCTCTCTTGAGTTTGCATACTACAAGAAAGATGAATCAAATTAGAACTACGATGATTGCCAATAAATTAAAGCTCAACTAATAGAAAGAAAGTAGAGATCTATTTTAGTAGTAGTTTTTTTATCCATTAAGAAGTTAGAGTTTATGTAGAACTCCAGTGCCTGTTTTTTAAATGACGTGTCTCTTGAAGAGAATTTTTAAGAAAACCAATTTGCATGGGGTTGAATTTTTGCCGTTTGCAACGGCTACTCAGCCCTATACAAATAACTTAAGTAAGAAAATAACATTAATTCTATTATACCAAAATGCCACAACATCCCCCCACTATTTTGAACAAATAATAATGAATATGAATGGGGCGGACCACCCACCTGACCGGTGGGGGCCATGGCACCCCCCAAATTTGAAGAACTTTTATTTAACTTGTTAACTAATGGGTAATCATATTTTAAATAATTATAAAACTAAATTATAACATTAATTAATTAAAATTTTATTTTGTTGTATTTTTTACTCTTTGTGCTACCGACCATCACATATTTGCATTTTTCATTCCCTTACGCCATCTTCATTCTTAAAAAATTCATATTCTAAAATTTGAGATTACAAAAAAAATAAGCACGAGGAGATCAAGATTAATTCTTTTTGAGTTTAAATTCTTATAGTATGTTAACGTATACGTTATTATTGTATTCATTAATTGATAATTACATTAGTAATACATCTACACATTAAGAATTAAGCTTTTCTGCAAGATTATTAATTTGTTGTTGACTAATCTTACCAAGTTAAATAAATCACTATGAATAGTAAAAATATATGATTAGTAGCTAAATTGAGCAATCTATTTTATAATTAACGTAATCAATAATGAGCTAATTACAATATGTTTTTTTTTTTCATGTTTTATATAAATTTGAACCTTATAATTTTTTTTATGTTAGTCATTAAAAAAAATTGACTTTTTGGCCCCCCGCGATTAGACTTTCTGGATCCGCTGCAAACAACATGACAATCTGTACAGCGTATGGCCATACATGAACTGAACTGTATGAGATCCTATATATTAAACGTTCCCAAAGCATTTGTAATATATAGGATCTCATACAGTCCATGGCATACATGATTTGTTTGAGATCATATATATTACAACTTTAATGACAGTGACAACTTTGGCAACTCAGTAGTCTTAATGACATCTTAAAACCAAATTGCTTAACCTCTTATTTATAGGAGCTTGCTTAAGTCCATATCATGATTTATTCAACTTTTAACCTTATTATTATTATTATTTTTGGCCACAACACAACCTTCCTGTTGATCAATATATATATATTTTTCATCTAAATCTCCAAGAATTAAAAAAAAAACGGTTTAACATCCACATTTCTAGATTGTTTATGGAAACACTAGCTATCAAAAAAAAAAATTTAATGGCGTGCCTCGTCGCTGATGAGTACACCTCAAAATAGTTGATATAGCTAAAAATATCCCTCCAATCTACTGCCGACACTTGGTAGTTGTGACACGTAACTCATACTGGCTCATTACTGATATGGCACTTACCGTATCAGTCACCGGACAGAATCCTAAAGAGACTCTGACTCTATCAGCTCAGATTCACATGAGATCCTCTAGGATCCTAATTAGATTCTGATTAGAGTTGGTCAAAGCACAGTCCTACTAGGACTCCTATTTCTACCACTATATAAAGGGGTCAAGCCCCTCAGATAAAGAGAAGTTCACACACATACACATTGTGTCTTTATTGCTTCTCAGAGTTCTACCTTATTAGCCATCTCTGACTTAAGCATCGGAGCGTTCCCCCGCCGGAACCCCACCCGGCGGTCACTCCGTGTTCTCTTTTGCAGGCCTGATTTCTGGTGTAGTTCCCGATCCAGTTTTTAGCTGCAACAGATTGGCGCCATCCGTGGGACCACTACAGGGAACATGGCCAATCATTCTTCTTCCGGTGACTCTTCACAGAGTCATTCCCAAAACCATTGTGAGCGAACTAGTAGCTCTCATCGACCAGGTCGTTCTCGTGATCGACACTCGACCCCTTTACGCTGCCATCGCGCCAGTTCTTCTGAAGATGTTTACGTCAACGTAACATCTACTACTCCCGAATCAGAAACTAGACCTCGAAGAAATCGATCTCCAGCGTCTACTCTGAAAAATGGTGACCTTCGCCATCGCCTGAACCGTGAGCTATTCAAAACACCACATGACAACCTTACAAAGGAAATCCATGAACTGAAGGATGTTGTAAACACTCTTCAGCGAAAGCTTGACATGGCAGTGGCTCCGCAGTCCACTCACCATTCTCATCTTGACCCTAACGACCTTTGTCTTCATCTCACCTCTAGATCAAGCTACGGCCACAAATACAGATCAACGGCCGATCCAACTTATGATCCCAGAGAAAAGAGCGGAGATCACATGACTAGGAGTGGATCATGTTATCGACGGGATCCATCAGTCGAAGGCAATACCAATTCTTCTCCCAGACGAGTAGCCAGAGTTGAAACCCCTCGAAGATCTATCCACAGAAAGAGGACGCCTGAGTTTCGTTCCTAAGAACGAGACTCCTGGAAGATGTTACCTAGATATCGCTCCCCAGAACGATCCCTCCCAAGGGAAGAATCTGGATATCCGTTATCTGAAACCATTGAGAAAGCAAAGCTACCTTCCAACTTCCGAATGCCTCAGTGTGACCACTACGACGGGACTGGAGATCCAGGAGAACATGTTTATCAATTTCAAACAAACATGTTACTCCTCCAAGTTTCAGATGCTGTCATGTGCAGAGCATTTCCCACCACTCTCAGAAAAGCTGCACATGCATGGTTCAAATCTCTACAACCAAGATCAATCTATTCCATCAGCCAATTATCGGATCTATTCCAAAAGCACTTTCTAAGCAGTCGCTCCCGAAGAAAGAACTCGGCGAGCCTGCTAAACATTGTGCAAGAGAAAAATGAATCTTTGGCGTGCTTCCTCAGACGGTTCAACGCAGCTACTTCGGAGATTGATAACTTGGACGAATCCGTGAAGTATACTGCCTTCCTCCGAGGCCTCCGTCCGACATCCAAGTTTGCGTTCTCTGTAAACAAAAGTCCTCCGGGTAATATGAAAGCCCTTCTCGAGAAGGCTAACAAGTATATTCAAGCTGAAGAATACCTGGAGACCCACAGAGGAAGACGCAGAGAAGGCAAACAAGAACAAAAGAAACAATCTCGAGAAATAACTCCTCAAGGAGGGAAGTCAGCAAAACAATCTGAGCGTAATGAAAGGCGTCCGAAAGACCTGTTTGCTTCTAAAAATCTGACGCCGCTCAATGCCAGACCTTCAGAGATACTGCACGAGATCAAAGACAATAAAGCTCTCAAATGGCCAGAAAAGATGACATCTCGCCCGAATGAAAGGAATAGAAACATATGGTGCCACTTTCACAACGATCATGGCCACACAACTGATGATTGTGGATCACTTAAACGAGCAATCAAAGCTCTCATTAAGCGTGGTCAGTTCAGAAAGTGGGTGGCGCGCAAAGAAGGACTACAAGAAACACCCTCAACCGCTGAAGAAAGAGAACGGGAAGAGAATGCGGGTACAATCAACATTATCTCTGGGGGATTAGCCGCAGGAGGCTCATCAGGACAAGCTCGAAAAGCATATGCTAGGGAAGTGTGCATAACGAGCCAACCCCCAAGTAAGAAATCGAAGACTGTGCCCTTACCTACTATCTCTTTCTCAGAAGATGATCTAAAAGATGTCAAGACTCCTCATGATGACCCGTTAGTCATCACGATCAATGCTGGGAACTTCGATGTGAAGCGGGTTCTGGTCGACAATGGGAGTTCCGCCGAAGTCTTGTTTTATGATGCATTTAAGAAGATGAACATCCCTATGGACCGTCTTCGGAAGATGGATACACCATTATATGGATTCTCTAATCATCCAGTCACAGTCGAAGGTGTTATTGCACTTCCAGTTGCGGTAGGTACGCCCCCGATGCAAGCAAACTTGATGCTTGATTTTGTGGTGGTGAGGGTCCCTTCTGCATACAATGCCATACTTGGACGACCTGCACTTAATTAGTTGCAAGCCGTAGTATCAACCTACCACCTCAAAATAAAGTTCCCAACCAAATAGGGGATTGGAGAAGTCAAAGGAGATCAGATTATAGCTCGACAATGTTATGTTACTTCGTACCGACCAAAGAAGACAAAGAAATTGGACTCCGAGGAAATCTTGATCTGATAGAAAAGGTTCGGACTCAAGCCCATGAACGATCTGTTGTTATAAAACAACGGATCACGCAGTAGCATCTTGCCCCGAGGCAAGACACTTCTTTTTTTGGGGGGATAAGGGGCTCAGACCTTATCAAAATCCCAATCTCTCAGAAATTGTCTTTAGAAGATTTTTTCGAATAAATGGGTTGTCAAGCAATCCAATGTAAACTTTATCTTTTGCTGGAACAATAAAATTATTTTTCTCAGTATTGTTGTAATGTAATCTTAGCCAAAACATTCTGTCAGAACACTCTGCCTAAACAGAGTGATAAACGGAGCCAAAACATTATGTCCGAACAGAGTGATCAACGTAGCCAAAACATTCTGTCCGAATAGAGTGATGGCCGAACACTCTGCCCGAACAGAGTGATCAACGTAGCCAAAACATTTTGTCCGAACAGAGTGATGGCCGAACACTCTGCCCGAACAGAGTGATAAACTTAGCCAAAACATTTTGTCCGAACAGAGTGATGGCCGAACACTCTGCCCGAACAGAGTGATCAACTTATACAAAACATTTTGTCCAAACAGAGTGATGGCCGAACACTCTTGGGTTTTATAAAAATACAAGAGTAGGCCAAAGGATTAGCTACAGATCTAAGTCCATGAAGAAACAAAAGTTAATGGGGGCACCGTCACTCCACAAAAGCTTTTGCTTCTTCAAAATTTAGGCCGAGCGAGGGTGCTCGACTTCTTTGCCAACTCTTTAAGTGACGAATAAAGAGTTAGAGTCAAAGTAAAAACAAATAACGCTGTGTGAATGGTAGAATAAACCATAAAAAACACATAGTGAACGAAGTACCGTCAATAGAACAAAAGATAGAGTACATACAATGCCCTTAAAAGAGCATCAAAACACTAAGTCTAAAAAGAAACAAAGAGCCTACAAGATGAAGACTAGATCTAAGGCTCAGAGGCAACGCCTGAAGGACCATCCTTTGGAGGATGAGTTCATACGTGGAAATTGAAACCAACATTCTGTCCGAGCAGAATGTTGGCTGAACACTCTGCCCGAGCAGAGTGACCAAAGCTTGGACCAACATTCTGTCCGAACAGAATGTTGGCCGAGCACTCCGCCCATGCAGAGAACCAACTTCATACCCTTTGTGCTCGGATGAAGCATAAAGGAACCGAAGCATCATGCCCGAACAGATTGGTAATAAACCCGTTGAGCTCGGACAAGCCATGTCCGAGTAGAATGATCGCCGAACTCGTCGCCTGTGCAGACATCCTAACTCTATTTCCTTTGTGCTCTCAAGAGCCTGTGGGTAAAACTCTACAGAGTTTGACTAAAGAAAGTTCTCGAGTGGAGGTCAAAGGAATGTTTTATAAGTAGAGCTTCCAACTGAAGTCTTTTAAAGGAAATGAGGTTTTCTATGGATAGAGCTTGGAAAACTATCCGAAATCAAAAAAAAATTCACCTCAAACGGATATCCGAGCAAAAAGTTATGGACTTTTCAAGTTCTTAAGTGATAGTACAAGTGTATTTTCTGCTCGGATTTAACAAACGTGACCGAGCAGCCCAGTGGCATTTCATTCTCATTCCGCGCGCGAGGTCAAGGGTTTGACTCTGCTCGGACACATGAGCAATAAAGAGTTCTTTACTTTTTAAACAAAGAGTTCATTAGATTGGGCCTCTCCACCATCAGGCCAGCGTCCGCACAGCAAGCCTGCATAGCATGTTCATGTAGATCGTGGTCCGAGCCCAATGACCAAGCAGAATGTTGGGGCTTCTCAGCTGGGGCCATAGTCCGAGCAGGCTATGGTCAGACCAGAAAAAATCTGAGCAGATCGTGGTCCGAGCCCAACGTCCGAGCAGAACATGGTCCGAGCAGAAAAATCCGAACAGGCCCATAGCCGAGCAGAACATGGTCCGAGCAGAAAAATCCGAACAGGCCCTCCGAGCAGAAAAAATCCGAACAGAACTCTGCCCGAGCAGAACCGTGTCCGAACAGAACCTTGTCTGAGTAGAGCACTCTTTGAATATTTGAAATGTCAGACAAACATATTCAATTCTGTTTTTGGCATATTTCGCTATCACCAGTGAAAAAGTGTGCTTCCACCCGCTTCATTAACGCTGGTAAAATCAGGGGGCATATGATATAGCTAAAAATATCCCTCAAATCTACGGATGACATGTGGCAGTTGTGACACGTACCCCATACTAGCTCATTACTGATATGGCACTTACCGTATCAGTCACCGGGCAGAATCCTAAAGAGACTCTGACTCTATCAGCTCAGATTCACATGAGATCTTCTAGGATCCTAATTAGATTCTGATTAGAGTTGGTCAAAGTCCAGTCCTACTAGGACTCCTCTTTCTACCACTATATAAAGGGGTCAAGCCCCTCAGGTAAAGAGAAGTTCACACACATACACATTGTGTCTTTATCGCTTCTCAGAGTTCTACCTTGTTAGCCATCTCTGACTTAAGCATTGGAGCGTTCCCCCGCCGGAACCCCACCCGGCGGTCACACTTCTCTTTTGCAGGCCTGATTTCTGGTGTGGTTCCCGATCCAGTTTTTAGCTGTAACAATAGTCATACCCGTCTTTTTTGCTATACCTTTTTACCACTAATCTGGTCTTAGAATTACTAATAATACCAAACAGAATGTAATTTCCTTTTGAAAACCTATTTACATTCAATTATTTTTGAGTTTGGAGGACTATATAGGTCAAAGTTCATGTGTTATTTTCTCTTATGGATTTTATGGATCATCACGTTTAGACATGGCTTCATAATATCCCCAGACTCCTATAAGTAACATCTATAAGTCCTTTTCAGTTCTCTATCTTTACTTCTTCTAAATTATTTTCTGCACAATCAGAAGGACCTAGAAAGTAGGGGAGTAATAACATCTATAAGTCCTTTTCAGTTCTCTATCTTTTACTTCTTTTAAATTATTTTTTGCACAATTAGAAGGACCTTGAAAGTAGGGGAGCTAGCGGGGGGTGGGGCTGGGGGTGGCACCGGTGCGCCGATATCCACCTGCTCTTCCATAATATTTTTTTTATGTAGTTTATTTGACATCCAACAATAAAAGTACCTACCTAAAAATTTTAAAAATGATTTAAAGAGATGTCTTTTTAATCATTTTATGTGTTAGAATACTTATAATTTTTAAAAAGCGGTATAAAAGCTATATTTTTAGTCATTTTAAATGCTAAATTTACACACAAATGTGCACAGACCAAACACCAAATATATAAAGTCAACGGAAAAAAAATGAAAAAATCAGTCAGTTTTCATTTCCTAAAGCCACTAACGAGTAAAACTAACTAACTCTCTCTCTCACACACACACACACACAAAAACACACACTCTCACACTATTGTTTTTCGCTTCCCAATACCACTAACAAGTAAAAAAATATCTCTCACGATATTCCAATCGACAGACGGTGGAAGTCAGCAATGGACAAACCGAGAATCGGCGCTCAATCCCTTCACTGGCTTCATAGGCCACGCTTGATGCCAGCACGGCGCCACGGCGTCGATGGTTCGACTTCGACCCCCCAACCGCATCCGCTTTCCTCCTCCAGTTGACTAGTTCTCATCTCCCTCCTCAGTCCTCCGACAGGGCGGTCGGTCCATCTTTGACATTGTCTGCACACCTCTGACGTCGTCTGCATCGAGCACTAGAGTCAATCAATTGCATGAGATTTGAGACACGACTTAATATTACAGTACACGGTTCACTGAGTCACCCTTCAGTCGCTCACGGTACAACGGCAATCGCCAGTCGGCGGCCATTTTGACATCAAAGAAAGGGAAGATCCATTTTGATTGAATATTTTTTTTATCCATTGAACAATTGAACATTTTCTCAATTCTCAGTACTAGATTAGATTTTTATTTCAATTTTGACTTTGACATTTGGGAATTTGGGAAATATTGGCTAGTGGGATTTACTGTTTAGATTGAGTTTTGTAGTTAGGATTTGTGGCAATTGTTGCCAGCCATTGTGAATTGGGAATGGTGGATTGTTTACTTGAGATTGGGATTTTTAATTTCAGATTGATGAAGTGGAATCTGATGTTCAAATTTAATGCATAATTAAATTTTGTGATAATTTTTCATCTATATATTTTGTGCCTACCTTGATTAATAATTATGGCTCCGCCTTAATCTAGAAACCTATCATCTTTAAAAGTAGAGCTAATTTCAAAACTGTACCCTAAAGTTTACATCTAGTACAGCTTTAGTACCCAAGTTTGAAGGTGCGTCAAAGAAGTACCCAACTCTGAAATAACGTACCAAATCGATACCTCGGCTGATGGCTCACGAATACCGTTAAAAAGTCAGAAGGGTATGACTGTCATTATTAAAAAAAATGGTAAAGTCTTTCCACGTGGGGCATCTTTTTCACACATTCTTAAAGACACGTAGCAACGTCACAGCCGTTCAATTTTTTTTCTTTTCTGCTTCCATTCAAATTTTTGCTTTCCGCGTATTTTCATCAATTGGTTTGTCTCTATCATACCACTATTGGTAAGTGGCAATACATCAGTAATCGAAGCAAACGTGTTGGCTTTTGGCTATCTCTCAGGGCACTTTCTACGGTCCTTAGTGCCCTACATGTCTATACTTTTATTAACTGTCATAAAAATATTTATGCCACCAACATTTCCCCCCTTAACTCGTACAACGTGTGCAGTCGTGCGAGTTAGTTCCTGATTCGACTTCACTTCTAGCATTTCAGCTATTAACCATTTTAATGTGGTTGAGTTCAAACTAAACTCTGATGCCCGCTTGTTTTTAAGCCGTTTTTGTTGACACCATTTCATATCTCGCCTTTTCTGCTAAAAAACCCTAAAACCCTCATCTATTCTTTCGATCTCTACAACTTTCAAGAACTATGGGGAAGAAGAGAATCATCCCAAAAAGAGACGAAGGTGATGGAGTTATCTGCGATGGGGTGTTGGCGCTCTTAAGGTTCATATTGATCCAATCGATACCCGTACATGTTCTGATTCCATCCATGAAACACCCAAAACCCATCAACCCCATATTTTGGGTCCTTCTTTTAGGGTTAGGCCCCAACCTTTAAATTGATACCCAATTGATGATTCAGAGAAGCTCTCTTAAGCTCACCCTACTTGAATTGGAAGGGTTGACATGAATCTGGATTGCCGATTAGGTCTTGGCCAACTCTTATTCATGCCGATTGGGGTTCATAGGTTGACTGTTTATCGAGTTCTTTTGCCGATTAATGGAGGCGGCAAAGTATATATGAATTGATTCATATGTCAAAAAATCCCCCTAAGGTAGATCGATGACTTTCATCCCCCATCTTTATGTTTTTTGTCCGTAACCAATGCTTTCATGTTAAGGACCAACATGATGTCCCCTACCATTTTTTATGTATGTGCCCTAACAGGCCTCTTGCCGATTGGTAACCATGCCAATGCATTAACTAACCATAACCCCATTGGCTGGTCTCTTGATCTTTCTTCCACAAAGTATTCCGAAACTTTTGAGAGGTATTTCATGAAATCGCGTTCCAGACACGCTGATACCTTGCCCGATTTGAAAGAACTAGCCATTTTTCTTTGGATGTGGTTGTCTCATCATGTCTTTTGTGTATTGAGCTTGTCCTTAACCAAGAGATACATGAATTTGGCCATTAGCTTGGCTCATGGTAGGGAATATGAGCTTGCATCTCTGTTGCTAGTAGTTTGTATAGGGCTATGTCTACCATGGTGGGTAAGAAAATACATTCGAGTATCGGTGGCCCATTTTGGTTGGTTCAACTGTGGCTTCAAGCCTATTTTCCTGATTTTGCTCATTTGATCCCTCTCCCGCTGATACCTCATTTTTAACCTATGGACATCGCCTTTCTTTGGGTGAAATAAAACTTCATTCCTTTACATTTTATTTTCGTTTCTTTTTTTATTTCACCCATATCAAGTGTTCACATCCATTCCTTTCTAAGGAATTTGGCCATGTCTGGCTAAGAACCCTTCTTAATCATATAAACGAAGGGATGTCTTTAGAGGTACATGATTTTACCCGTAGTATTTGGGATAACTTCCTTTCTAGGCTTTTTCTCCATGTAGGCATTCAATTTACTAATTCGCCATCGAGAGTTTACAGCTACAAACGATACACCCGTCTTAGTTTAGCCAGCAATTTGGATTGGTCCAAGGAATTCCGACCCCTTTCTTTATCGAGAATGGTTTTTTGGAGGCAAAAGAAAGAATTTAGAGAATAACTCCAAACCATATTAAGTCAATAGACAGGGATAATAACCAATCAATGGACAACTTTGTTATGTCGAATTTCGTTGTCCGTAGTACTGAATTGGTTCGCCCTTTTGATACATGGTACCCGGATAACGTCTCCAAACTATATGATGGTATCAAGTATGTTGATTGCATGGTCTGTCTTGCCCCAGACAGTCCACATCAACCATGTATTTTATTTTTGGCTTTTAGTATTAGCTCGAACCTCTGGTACTATTGTCTTCTTATATTTTGATTCTATAGATATAGATGGAAGAAGTAACCCCAACACTCCACAGAAAAGACATAAATCTCCTTCCGAAAAATCTTCTCGACAAGTGCGGGGTAAGAAAGGAAAAGAACCCGTTGTTGAGTCTTCACCCGAAGAGCTTGACACTGATGAAGCTACAGATGATTCTTCCCAAGAATCATCGGCAGAAGAAGAAACTGAAGAGACTAATGAGAAATGGAAGTGGACGACGAAGAAGATGACGTACCTCTCATTCAGAGGAGGAATGAAATTGGGGAGGGTAAAAAGAAAACATAACATGTCTCTGCTGACTCTGCCTAAAATACTCAATTAACTAAGCTGATATTAGCCTCCCCCTAAATATAATTCCTCATGTCCAAACTACTTCGGCTCTCATCAGTGTTCCAACATCCCTGGGCGTTCCAAACCCAAGTAAGAACTTTTCTGTCACATGTATTTTGCCAATGACAATCGTTCAAGAAGGCTTTGATGGCTAAATTTTTTTGTACAGCTGATGAAAATGCTAGACCAGCTAAGAAGTTAGCTACGGAGACAAGAGTCCCTGCTAGTCCGAGTGGAATATCCGAAGAGACGGAAGAGATTTTTACTGCACCGACTGATCAATGTGAATATCCTCTTACTATTCAGGCTGGTGCGGCCATAGTTAATCCCCAAACCACTCGAAAAAAGAGTATAACCCATAAGACTCGCTTTAATGCAAGGACTATGTGGCTGAAGGTAAATTTTTTCTTTTACTGATTCGTGCATTTATTGTCATATCATATCTCTTACCTCATTCTTAGGATTTGGGTGGTATCACCATCGATTTAACTCAGGAAAGCATGAGCAATGAGGGTACCCCCTCAGTCGACAATGTTCCTTTTAATACCCGTGCTGATGTACCAACTAACATAGAAACTTTCAGTGGCGAAGGCTCTTCAATAGTTGCTACACATCAATCAGCATCTCCACCTCAGCAGGTTTGTTGGTTTCAAACGCATCCTATTTTGCGTTATTATCGACAACTCACATCTTGTTTCAATTTATACAGGACAACAATGAATCATGGGACATTCAAGTTGAGGAGGATTCTAGTGATCATCACTCTAATCAGTAGGGAAATGCTCTATCAACCGCTTCTCTCATTCCTGAGATTCACCTTCCAACTGAAATTATTTCCCCTATTACAGCAAGTCCAATTAGGGATCCGGTATTGGCTCCTGTGTCAGCCGTCTAGACAACCATTATTCCATCAATGCCTAAGCCACTACCTATCCCAAATATTTTAAGTTCCCTATCAATTGCTCAGATAATAGAAAAAGTGACAAAAACTCTGACTGCAAAAGAACCAACCCCTTCTCTACCCCACCTCCGAAGATATCAATCAGAAGTTCCAGCAACTTCAAACTGCTATCAGCACTTTCTCTTAGCCTCCAATGACGACATCTACTTTAGCCAATGATGACATCTACTTCAACCTCAAGTGTTGATACGACTACAAATTTAGATGTAATCAAGAGCCTATTTAGTCATCATCTTTCAGATGTTTTGGGCAATTAGGATGCATTATTACAAACAAATGACTTAATTGACCCCCTGGCTGATAATATGTCTGCTTTGAACAGTACTCATGCGAAGTTGATTACTACTTTGAAATTACAGGTTTTGCTTGTATCCTCTTCTTGAAAATAAGGTATGGACAAGTCAAGTATCCATGTGGTGGTTAAAGATATTGATGCCTTGAATATGAAGATCCAGGAAAAACATCAAGCCAGCCTGCAAATCTCTAAGGATATTGAAGAAATTGCAGCTGAGAGAAAAGGACTGGATATAAGAATGGCTGCTTTGGGACAAAAGGGATAGGGTCTGCTTAAATGGAAAAGCGTGATATAGCAGGAAGCAGTTGATCTAGCTAAAGCCATGGAAGAGTCCTTGAAAAAACGAGCAAAGGCTCATTCCCAACTTGCTTTTGCAGAACAGATTATTTCCAAGGCTGAAGCGCAGTGGAAAGACATACAAACTGCTTTTGATGTTTGATTTTCTCTAGCCATTTGTTTTGTTTTAAAGACGACCATTTCCTTTAATCGAATTATCTCATTTAGACCATTATTTTAATATCACAGTAGTTCTGGTCTTATCTTGCGTTCTATAGCCTTCATCAAGCTAATGCAAATTGTCTTTGTCAATTGGGTCTACTCCCTCCCACATAGAAGGAATATATTTCTTTAGGTATCGGCCTTTGATAGGCTTGGCGTGTAATTTCCCTTCCAAAGATTTCAACCAATATGTTCCCCCTCTCAAGAGTTTATGTACTTGGAAAGGTCCTTCCCAATTTGGGGACCATTTTAGAAATTTTGGGTCTTTCAACCCAATTGAAAGAATAGTCTTCCAAACCAAATCTTTTTCTTCAAATGATTTTGGCAAAGCCTTTCTGTTGGAGGATCTACTTATTTTTAATTTCTGAGCATGTAACTTATCCAGAGCATCCAACCCATGGTCATATATATCTTCTAACTCAATTGCCATGGCTTCATTACATTTTGCCACGGGAATATTATTTTGCATGGCTACTTGGAAGGATCTTACCGTTATTTCCTTTGGCAATACATGATCGTGTCCAAATGTTAAAGCATATGGAGTTACTCATTTGCTAGACTTTGGGGAAGTTTGAAATGCCCAAAGAACCTCAAACAATAATCGGTGCCGGTCACTAGAGGTATCTTCAATTTCTCTTTCCATGATGCGCTTAATTGATTTATTTGTATATTTAGCTTGGTCGTTTGCTTGTGCATAATATGGGGTAGAGTTTACTATTTCAAATTTATACTTTTTAGCAAACTCAAGTATTTGCCGCCCCCCGCCCCCCCCCAAAACCCAAAAGTGAAAACAGTGCCTCTATTGGCCGTAATTGTTTAAGATAACCCAAATCGATATATTTTCTTTGATGAACGAAATGACGCTTTCTTGGGTAACCGTTTTCATTTTGGCCTCCGTCCACTTTGTAAAATAATTAGTTCATATGATAATGAATCCATGTTTCTTAAACGAAAAAGGATGTATTTGGCCTATCAAATCCATGGCCCATCCTCCGAAAGGCCATGGTTTCACTATTGATTGCAAATCTATACAAGGTGCGCGATGAACTATGCCATGCTTTTGGCAGGCTTGGCATCCCTTCGCATATCTGATACAATCCTCCATTATGGTAGGCCAATAATGTCCATGTTGTCTAATCAGCCATCTCATTTCCACACCTGCCAGATGGGCACCACAAGTACCCTCATGCACTTCAGTCATCACCTGCATAGCTTTTTATTGTCCTAAGCACCTTAACGCGAGTCCTTCTATTTTTCCTTTCAACAAATCACCATCTAAGATAAAGTACTAAACTGTTTGCAACTTTATTTTTATATTTGCCCTCAACTGAGGGTTCTGTAAAAATTGAATAATGGGTGTTCTCCAATCATCCTGAGCTATATCGACTGGGTTAGCCATTTCTAATTGTTTATATCTATCACCGATCAATGGCAAATACTTTGATATTTTCAACCATTGCTCACTAATTTCACCCGAGACTCTTAAACCGAAGCTAATTAAGCCATGGCGTTGGCATTCCCGTTGTCCAGTCTTGGAACGTGTGTTATAGTCATATCATCAAAATATATCTCCAAACATGGATCGTTACATTTGAATTCCCCATTTCAATTGAATCTCCAAATATTTGTACTGTTGTTATACGCATTTCCAAGAGTATTTCCATAACGATAATCAAAGCTTCATATTCAGCTTAATTATTTGAGCAATCTTTTTCAATTTGGAAGGCGAATTGATGAACATTTTCAACGGGTGAAATTAATACTATTCCTGTTCCAGCTCTTTGACTAGTTCTTGACCCATAAAGGAAAATGCCGGCATATATTATCTCCTTTTTCGATTTCATTGCTTGGATGATTTGCCAAGAAATCAGCAAAGGCTTGTCCTTTCACGGCTTTCTGAGGAATATAAGTTAAGCTATACTCTATGAGAGCTAGAACCGATCTCCCCATTTTTTTTGCCGTAAGACTGGTCTTGATAGCGTGTATTTTATTAAATCGTTCTGTGCTATCACTAACACATCAAAGGCAGTATACAATGTTGAAGCTTAATTGTAGTAGAATGCAAAGTCAAACATAGCTTTTCTATAATGGAGTACTTTTGTTCAGTTACATTCAAACCTCAACTAAAGTAATAAATAGATTGCTCAAAGTCTTGATTGTTTTCCTGAGCTAGTGAACTACCAAGCAATGACTCCCCGGATGAAACATATAGCTTTAATGGATTTCAGATTCTTGGTGGCATCAGTACTGGGGCTTGACTGTAACACCCCGATTTTTAACGGATTAATAGAAAATAAAATAAAATTTAGCGGCGAATATATTTTTAAGTATCGATATTTTAATTAGCAGTTTTTAGCGACGTTATATATATATATTTTTTATATACTTGGAATTAACGTATATTTTTTTAGCGACGGTTTATTTTATTAACATTGATGTATTTAGTAGCAACTTTTTGGCGACAAAAAAATAGTGAAGCGGGATCATGTAGCAAAACCATTAAAATTATACCAGCACGGAAAATATGTCACAAATATTTATGTGGGCCTTTTTGTAATAAGAGAGACTTCATGTAAAGAAATTAGAATGATTATAGGAAGTTGGGAAATTTCGGGTAAATAGCTAACCTAGGTTTTAAATATATATATATATACCCCATTATAGGGCAGCCCTTCCCCCAGATCTTCTCTTCTTCAGATTGGCGGCAGAGAGAGGAGGAGTTCGGCTGAGAGACAGAAAGCAACAGAAAGAGAGGAAGGGAAAGACGACAAGGTTTCCGGCAAGACGAAAAGAGGAGTAATCGTGAAGGCTGCGGGTTTAGATCTAGAGAGAGAAATAGAGAGTGAAAGAGGGGGCTTGAAGCGGCAAATTCGTTCCGGCGAAGGTGGTTCAATTTTTCGGTAAGCCATCACCCTTTCTTCTCCATTTAATTGTTCACAGAATTTAGTATGTTTTTGCGGGCTAAGATTTGCGTGAATTCGGATGCGTGCGCTATGAGAGTGGGTTTTTGTGCATGGAAAGGGAAGATGGAGAGCTGTGCAGGGGCTGTGATGGGGTTTGTGTGAACATTCGGGTAAGGGAAAACGGGGTATCGACGTGAGCACCATGGCTGCCATAAACCTGTTGTTCCGGTGCCGCCATGGTTCAGACAGGAGGAGCTACTGTCATGGCAGTAGCTGTGATGGGTTTTTATTTTTATATGTTTTGTGTATGGATGTAAGCTACAACAAAGGAGGGGCTACTTTAACAGGTTGTGTGTGTGTGTTGATGTATGTGTTGAGTGTGTGTAAGGTAGTGTGCAAGTGTGTGTTGGTACGTCCACAGTGGGCATGTGTATCTTTTGGTTTCACTGAAAGACAAGAACAATAGGGCTTTGAGGCTGTGGAGTCTATGCTGGTAACAGGTCATGGGTGGGAAATGCATGCGTGTTCTTAATGGTTGAGTGTGTTGTTTTTATGTGAGATGTGAGAATGTGAGTGAGTGTAAAGCAAGAACAAAAAGGGGCTGCCTTGAGGGGGTTCTATGTGAGGGAAAATTCTGGGTTTTGGACAGCAGAGAAGAAGAAGAAGGAGGTTAAACAGTAATGGGTCTAAGCAGTTAAAGTGGTACACTGTGCATGAACAGTGTATCACGTGGCTGTTGGGTATTGTACACTTGTCCAAAAATTCTGAAAATTTACAGGATGATTCTTGGTGAAATATTATAATTTCTGTAAACATTTCATATTTTTTTGATATCGTATGTATTTATTATATTTTCTGCAAGTTCAGACATATAACAAATTCTTTGGAGCCTTTAAACCCATGAAAATGTTTTGGAAAAATTAGGGTAATGTTTTTATACTATAAGAAAGACTCAGTAAAAGTTTGATAATTTTTGGAGTTGATTTGCGATCATTTTCCGTATCGCATTGAATTTAGCAAAATGAAAAAAATAAAGAAATAGTTTTAGTACCTTTTAAATCCTGATTTTTCATTTACATAGTTTTTATTCATATATTAAGGATTGTATAAAAATTATGAGTCCTTATTTCCAGGTAGAAGCAATTATGGAAATTTATTGGTTTTTAGTGTATTTAAGGAAATTATTTTTAATTCAAAAATAATCAAAAATTATATTTTTATCCCATATTAAGCTATAAATAATGCTTAATGAACGATAAGAATATTTCTGGGATGTTTCGGAGCTGCGTGGAGTGTGACGAGTGTCGGGTTAGGTTGACCGAGTGGGAAACTGCTTTGAATTTCGTCGTTCCGGATAGAGAAATGAGTATATTGTGGGTAGTTATATTAGATTTCTAATATATCAGTGTGGATAGCGTTATGATAAATAAATTGCCCGACCTAGGTTAATTCAAGGATTTTGGATCGAGGTCGTTGAGCAGTGCATAGTTTGGACTGAGGTAAGGGATTTCTATCCGAAACCCAATTCATCAAATTGTCTTCGTATATGTTTTTCTGAATTGTTATCAATTTTTCTTTGGCATATGTTATAATTGTTATGCGTACGCATCGTTTGCCTTTAAATACCCTGTTTTGAGCCTTACACGGTTATTGGACATTCCATTCGATGCTCACTATTTCTTACTCGTTGACTATAGATTTATTCATTGTGTTATCGATTATTGCATTCTGTACATTGACATGAGATTCTGTATTGGTGTGTTTTGGGGGAGTTGGTGTATGTTGGAGGATATTGGTGTGGGCTAGTGCCTTGACGGACTAGCCGGTGTATTTGTGTGGGATAGTGCCTTGACGGACTAGCCGGTGCATTGGTGTGGGCTAGTGCCTTGATGGACTAGCCGGTGGAAAGTGTTAATGAGCATCGCCTTTGTGGCTTTGCTAAGTGATTACCCTGCACTGCCTGTGTGCTTTGCAATTGCTCATGTTATTGTATTCGTGATAGTTTGCATCGTATCTGAAAATCGTATTGATGTCTGATCGAACTAGTTATGATTCTTCTTTTTTGAAAATCCTGATGAATTGCATCTGTAATTGTTTCGTAGTTTCTTCATTTGAGCGACCTTACTGAGCTCTCAAAAGCTCACTCCCCTTTGATTTCTTTTCCGCAGGTAATATCGAACAATAGATCGCATTGGGTGTGGAATAGATCCGAGCGCAGGAAAGAGAATTTAAGTTTTAGTCTTAGGGTGTGTTTGATAACGCAATTAAGCACTTAAAACTTAAAGTTTTCAATGATTTTTAATTAAGTGCGTTTGATAACGCTAAATCTTGTATCACTTAAAAAATTAAGTCCTACCAAAAATAGACTAAAATTTTAAGTCAGGTAGACTTACTTAATGCTGATCACTTAATTCAAAGTGAGATGGTTAAAAAAGTTATTTAACATTTTTTTACATAAAAAATAATAATTATCACTGCTATGTCGTCTTAATTAATTTGCTGACAACACCGTCTCCACCACAATACAAGTACCACCACAACCATTATTTCCTTTTGTTATCACCACCATAATTACCATGACATAGTCACTATCACCACCACCACCAACACCACCACAAGGACACCGCCACCTCCACCATACCGTCGTTGTTGTCACTACGTATGTTTTTGCCAAAATCATCTAAAGATCCACCGCACTACAACCACTGGCCGCCATGTCGCTGTTTTTCGCTATCATCACAATTACCAACACCACGTCTTCATGCTCCATTACCGCCACCATTGGCAGTTTTTTGTCGCCACCGCCACTCCATCGTCACTGCCACCACCACCATCAACATGATTTTAGCCTCCCCTCCAAAAAAAAAAAGTTACAAAGTACTTAAACAAATGAATAATTTTGGTAAAATGGATAAATTTGTAAATAAACAATTTTCAGTTATCTGCTTTTGATTTACCAAACATGTTAACTTATTTTTCAGTAAAAATTCAGTCACTTAAAGTTTTCAGTTTTACAAATTCAGTACTTAACTTTTTCAGCACTTAAATTTCAGTTTTATCAAACAGCCCCTTAGTCTTTAGAACCCCTGCGTGGGTGAATATTGTTATTTGAAATTTTCAGACTTAGAATTGATATTTCATTTATGACAGTCTCCTGAGAGCATGATATAAATCGATGGATTAGTTGCTCTGATAGATTGGTAGTATTTATTTTGTTTGAGTTGAGGATTTTATGATTTAGTGATTGATGGATCGAGTGTCTAACGTTCCGGAAAATTCCGGGATGTTACATTGACCATATATTCTTTTTATCGACTGAAAAGCTTGCTGATGCTCTGCTTCCCAACAATATTCGGTATCTCTTTTCAGCCCCAATAAAGCTAAGAATGCTTTTATTTTTCCTGCTAGGTTAACAATAAATCGACATAAGAAATTAACCTGGCCTAAAAAGCACCGGAGTTCTTTCCTATACCGAAGGGGGTTTGGCATTTATAATAGTTTTTACTTTATTTCTCAATTTTCGATTCTATTTTGGTGAACCAAAAATCCTAGAAAGTTCCCCGTAGAAACTCTAAAAGAATATTTCAAAGGATTCACTTTCAGACTATGTTTTCTCATTCTTATGAAGGTGTTTTCTAAATGTCGTATATGTTCTTGATGATCATCCGATTTAAAAACTACATCGTCAATAAATACTTCTAAAATTTCGCCAATCATATCATGAAAAATTAAATTCACTGCTCTCTGTTACGTTGCCCCAACATTCTTTAGACGAAAGGGCATTACTATCCACTCAAATGTTCCGATCGCTCCAGGACATCTGAAGGCCGTTTTATGAACATCTTTATCTTTAATAAAAATTGACTTATATCCAGCATTTCCATCTATAAATGACATGACTGTGTGTTTAGATGCTGAATCGACTAGTAGGTCAACAATAGGCATAGCATATTGGTATTTAGGACTAGTGGAATTTAAGTTTCTAAAATCGACGCATACCCTTAATTTTACCATTTTTCTTTAATACATGAACAATATTGGACATCCATTCAACATACCCGGCTGGCCGAATGAACCTTGCCTTGACCAGCCGCTCAATTTCCTCCTTCACTAACAATGTTACCTCGTTTGCATTTTCTTGGGAGCTTGTATAAATGGTCTGAATCCATGTTTGATCGGCAACCTATGTTCCACCAACTTTTTGTCCAAACCAGGCTTTTCCTCATAGCTCCATGCAAAGCATTCTCTATAGCTTTTCACTAAGTCGATGATCTATTTTCAAACTCCTTCTAGAAACTGAGCACTAATGAAAATAGGTTGTGGATCGGCCTCTGTTCTTAAGTGTATTTCTAACAATGGATCTTGTGTTTCCGTTTTCAAATCATCTAATTTAGCCGGTGCCAGTCTGAGATCCTGCAACTGAATTCTATACTATCGATCTTCTTCATCGTCTTCTATACATTCCACCCAGTCGATGGAAGACAATTTTGCCAATCGCTTCTCCTTGACATGGATCATTAATTTTTTTAGGGTCGTTTTTACCGCATCTTATCTTAGTTTAGCTTTATCTATATATTCGGCCGTTGTCAAATCTATTTCCCAGTTTTTGACATTCTCTTCGTTTCTTTGACTATCAGCGGAAAAACATCGTCTAGCTCTCGCCGTGCGCGACATCCCTTCCATATGTGCTTATCTATCAACAATCATTTTCATATCTATTTGGCAAGGACCTTTTGCTGCCAGGTCCAACCATAGAATCAACGCCTCGACCACATACCAATATTCCATCCTCATCTAACACTAATGGCTCTATTCCTTGTTGGTAAAATTTTGCCTCTATGTAGTTTGAATCTATAAAAAACGGTTTATTGTCTTCCCAAAACAACTTGGCCACCTTCTTCCCATCCTTTTCTTGTCTCCAAAATATTAGAACCTGGTGAAAGGAAGACGGTATGCAACCGTTGACATGTATCTAGTTCCTTCCAAGCAAAGCGTTAAAACTTGAGGAAGAATCAATCACAAAAAATGGAGACATCTTCATCTTTTTTCCAACTATGAGTTCTATCGATACTATAACCTTTGGCTTCAAGACGCCTCCAGCAAAATTACACACCATAACTTTGGATGGGATTAAATCTTTCTCGTCTTTGCATAAATTTTTTAACATTGTAGTAGGCAGAATGTTTACTGCAGTACCATTTCGGCCAAGACTCTAGCCATGGGTTGGCCATCCATTAGCATGGAAATGAACAAAGGCTTCAAATACTTTGTCTTTTACGGGTCTGGTCTGGTTAATATAACCCAATTCTCATGATCGATCACGATGCCTTTACTAGAATGATTCTACCTCACTTCATCAAGTGTATCATTTTTCTCTTCAAGTGCAATATTATTTGGTGTTGGTGTTTTATCATCCTCCCCATCTTCTTCTACATTCTGAAATGATTGCTCTTCTTTTACTTCAAAAGTAAGAGGTAGAATAAAGACCTTACTGCAATCGATATTTACTTCATTTTCACCAAAGAACAATTTCCTTTTTACTTCAACTTTTTTGTCTTCCGAAGCCACCCCACCTTCTTTTTTGTCCAATTTCTTATTTGGGACATCTATATTTGTTTCCTTGCCAACCGATGGCTCTTTAGTTTGTTGGAGTCTCCTGTTTGAATCAATATTCTTACCACGGCTTCCAGTCATCTTTTAGATAACAGCTTCCTCTGTTTGTTATCGTTGTACAATCTCATATTGCATCCTGACATTCAAACTCTCTCGTCCAAGTCCACTTCTTTCTCTCGAGTTGAGCTTGTTTGAGCTCTAGCTCTTTCCGCATTATAGTGGCAAACATTCTTTGTACCCTCATTTTTTGCGTTCTGCTCAAGTCTTGATAAGTTTCTGGGAACGAAACGTTTTCTTAACTGACTGTGTGGCAATGATCATCGAGTGACACTTTAGGTTTCAACATTCTCGACTTTCTGCAATATTCTTTTACCATCCTGAATTCACCTTTCTGTCCAGTCGTTATGGGATTTTTGCCGTTGTAATTCTTAGACACATGTGTTGGGTCAAATGGCCGAAATCTTGGTTTCATCATTTTCAAGCCAAAGTGGCCTGGCCCAACATTGTTTTGATAAATCACTTGATTAGCCATGTTTGGCTGTCTAAAGCTCATACCTGGTTGATTTTGATAATTTAGTCCTTCTTGATCCATCTTTTATATATTTCCTGCAACATTTTATGGGTCTGATTTTCTATCGCCCATCCTTCTGCCACATTCTTTGGACCATTCTTTTGAAGAGCCACAACTTTGGCATACTGGTTCTCCGATAGGCCCAATCTTGGATACGGATGTGCGACACCCTCAACCCTGGTGACATTACTGGGCTGAGTTATCGATCATAATCACCTTCTAAACCTTGTGTAAAATACAAAACAACTACATCCGCATATTCCTACATCATTAATAGACGCTCTAAAATGCGTCCTTACAAAAAATTTCCTTACAAACATACATAATATTGCAGCGGAAGACTTTCAAGTCTCTAAGCAACATGAATGTTTACAACCTAATATACCCCTGTAGTCGTAGGACTCTTATCAACTTATCTAGCAGCTCAAACTTTATCTCACCATTTCCAGCTTGTCTTACCTAACATAACTTATCCCCTTGCTCAACTTTTCTAGCTGGTTTCTCTTCCCTTCTCTAGAGGGCTCTCCTTGATCAAAACTATAGCCTGCACAATACAACATAAGGAAAAAGCTCAAATCACCTAGTAAAAACAACACGTAGAGTATCGTGTACAAATGATTCAAGAGACTCGGAAAAATAATAATAATCTCAACGATAGCAATAAATCAAGAGTTACAATAAATTTACGGCATCAACATGATTGTCAAACGATATGTTCTTTCATTAGACTGAGCGGCTTTAACGCCAAACAGAACAACATTACTGCCAACTCTTCATGGACTGGACTGACCGACTATGCAAGTGGACCCGAAATCTAAGGTCGTAAAGATAAACATCATTGAAATACAAATCATTAAAATCATCAACACCAAAATAAAATCAAATGCAATGCAACATGGACGCGATGGACTGGAGTCGACCAGACACGACAGACTCTGCTCGAGCGACATCCATCCTCTTTGGCCAGTAAGCATAATTCAGAGGCCATCCTCCTCATATTGATGTCCCATTTTGCGGGATGTTCATATCAGTCTCAAGTATATAGAAGAGACACTGTCAACAAGCAGGGAACTCATCTAGAGTGCTTTCGCTAACCGCCTTACAACCAAGCAACATGACTTCATCAACGGGGCGGACTAAGGAAAAATTATTCCACCTTATGTCCTCAATAATACAACTCAACAAGGAATACCGGATCAGAAGATCAACCGGTGTTTCAACATAACAACGGGGATTCAACGTAAACATCATCAATGTGGCAGACTCAGCAGAAATTAACCACAAGTCCTCAACAATGTTCGTACATAAGAGAAATGTCGGTTATCAATAAGTGCCGACATTTCACAACAACGCAAACGATCTCTACAACATCATAATCAACGATAGAGCGAACTCGGGAAAAGTATGCCGCAAGTCCTCAATGGTATTCTCATAGAGGAGAGATATCGGCTATCAATAATCATTGACGTCTCACAACAGCCACACAACAACCTCTATGCAATATTATCACCAGCGTCGGGTATGCTACCTGAATCGACTCATAGTACACTAGGACAAGAATTAGTCATACCAAACACTCTCAACGGGGCAGACTAAGGGAAATTATTCTACATGAAGTCCTCAACAACGTAATTCCAAATCAACGAATATCAGTCACAATAACTAGCAGTGTCAAATCATAACTACAAGAGTCCAATAAAACGTCATCGACATGGCATGCTAATCGAAATAATGAATTAGCATAATAGAACCGTATTGTCCTTACCTGATTGGCTTATAGCCGAAGCAACTCACAATCTCTGATCGCAACGAGATGCATCACCTAGTCAAATAATACCCTGCTCGTTAGACATCATTCAACATATTCGCACTCCTTATTCTACCACTTCCTACTGAACCGTTCTAGCATCTTATAATAGCTAGTTAATTCGATCAGATAACTAGATCTTTAACCTAGCCTTATTGACTTATTATCGATAAAAACCCTCATTTTAGACATACTACCACTATTCCTCGCTTCCCACCACTCCGAACGCTAAATTACGCGCGTTCTAAAAAATTTAGCGCCAACGTGGCAAACTACCAAAATACCCCCAGAGGGTTCATTACCACCACATCACCCCAAATCAACTTCAAAACTACCTTTCAAGCATTTTACAACCCTTCCCGGATTAACAAGTCCTTCAAAAACTTTTACCAAATTTTTTTTTTTACCAAAATACCCATATCCGAGTGGCAAATTACCAAAATGCCCCCTGAGGGTTCTCGGTATCAGAAAAATCTCAAAACTGCTTTAAAATGCTATTTTAAGCGTCCTGAAATCATTTTTGAGCTAAAAAGTATTTTACAAAAGTTTTGCTAAAAAATCCCGAACAGTTTCCAGATCGAGCGCATAAAAGCCCGTTCGGCCAAAAATAGCAAATGACTTTGGTATGACCCCAAATTTTGGGAAATGGAACTTCTCATCATCCTAGGATCCTCATAAAATTTTCATGCAAAACTGCGTTAGGTTGATATTTTAAATTTTATCGTAAAGTTTCAAAATTCTCTCATTCGTTAACCGTTTTCCCTACATCGGAAAAATTTGAATTTTTTTCACAATGTAGGTCTCTTAGAAAATAACTAGGGTCTTTTTTTTGCACTTTGGCTGAATCTGAACCTAACTATGTTTAAAAAGTCAAATTTTAAACCGATTACTTATTCCACCTTTAGTAACAAAAACAATCACTATTCACATCAACACACACTAGTTCACCTTCACGCACGCACACGTCTTCTTCCTCCTTCAATCAGCCTCATATATGGGACACTCCTCCCACTCACGCATGGATTTCCTCATTAATTCACTTTTAATCGTTTAATTACATTACAATCTACACATTAATGCTCTAAACCCACTTAATTTCCACCACTACACACAATTAAACACACAAAATCCATAACCCATCTCAACCTACTGTAAATCCTCTGAATGTGAAACCATAACCATTTTGTCTTCTTTCTCCATTCTAAGTTCTCATATTCATAATTTCAACAAGAATTCATATCAAATTTTCTCATCCCCGATTATATATACACAACCAAAACATATATATACATATCTATGTCACATATGTTCAACCAAAATTTAATCCCAATCTCCACAATTTCGCAATTAGGGTTTAAGATTAAGAGATTACCCTGATGAATTTTGGGGTTCTTGCTTTTTTCCCTTTCTTCTCCTCTTTCTTCCTCCTTTTTCTTCCCCTTTTTCCTTCTCTTTTTTCCCCTCTATTTCTGTGATCTTCTTCATGGTTACTGCTCACGATCACTGTTCACGCCACTTTTCTCTATTTACATTTTCCACTCCAACCAATTTTCTTTTATATTTTTACTTCCTACATCTTATCCTCCTTTATTTTATTGTTTAATAAAACTTAGTGAGCTTAGTTTAACAAAGAAGTGGTTACGATTCAGCTGACTTCTCTCCAATTGTGACACCTTTCATAACTTTCAACAATTTGCCCTTTAGTCCCTCAAGTTTCCAAAATTGCATTTTGACCCCTTGACTTTGGAAAATTACAATTTGACCCCAAAATCACCCTAACCCTCCATGTAGCCCCCTAACACCTCATTATCATAAAAACGATGCTACTTAATAAATATATGCATCCCGTTCATCATATTTTTCAAAATTACATTTTTCCCCTTAACTTTTCAAAATTATATTTCAAGCCCCACGGTCACACTAACCCTTTATTTAGCTCCTTAACACTTAATTATCACCAACATAATGCTACTTAGTAAAACAATCTTCCATTAATTAATCAAACTCGCGATTAAATTAATTTTCGGTATTTTCGGGGTATCACAGGATGTGCCTAACTTTAGCAGCAAGATCCCTTTATTGGAACTAGCCTCTTCATCGGCCAATATAAACCTTTCTTTATTCTTGCTGCTACAACCAAAACTTTCATTCATACTAGAATCAAAACTTTCTCTTCTTCTCTTCCCCGATTATAGTGTTTCTCTCCAAAGGTTTCCTTGCCTTAAAATTTTCTCCTTCTGAGCTTTCCTTGTCACTTGAGCATTCGATTGGGTCATAATCGACATAATCATTGTCCACCTCCATTACTTCCTTATCCTTATCGACAAACTTGAGAAGTCAAGCTTCAATTCGATCCGGCACAGCATTACGAAAAATATCGCAATTGTTAGTATTGTTAACTTATGGGATTGTGCCGTTTATAGATTTAGCTTTCTTATCCTTTGGGGCCCTAAAAGGACCGTGGAGCTGGATGAACTTTATCTTCAGAAGGTGATAAAAAATTTGGTCCGCTTGATTTATATCGAACGAATATTTTCTCAACGCGGGTGAAGGATTCAGCTTATTAAGCTGTGTCGAAGGTAAATTGATAGGACTTCTAACTTTAACCAAAGGTTCGCAAGTGACTGGTTTCTTTTCGACCATTTCTGTAGCATATTTCCAAATCGACGGGATCTTAAAAGTAAGTTCTCATTGATGAATTTTTCCTGACTTGCTCTTTCCTTAATAACGTCTCATATCGGGCTATTCTAGAGGATAATTCAAAAAAAATTCTGAACTCCATCCCGTCGAACTTATTTCTAATTTCGAGATCTAAACCGTTATGAGCCACGTTTGCCAGATTCTGGTATTTGGAAATAACATTTATTCTTGGAAGCCTTAAATCTTTTCGAGAACTGTTCTGCACTCTTCTAAAATTGTTTTAGTCTAGCTAAATCTGCCAGAGAAATTTCTGGTTCCATTTTGAAGAAGCATGGAATAAGCCTTTCATGTCTCTCCAGGAAAACACTAAATTTGGTGGCATAATTGCAAATCATGAAAAACCTACCCTAGTCAGTGAACATTGAAACCATCTTAATTTGACCCGTTCATGCTAGCCTAAATCTCCACACTATAAGGTAAACCTCGTGATATGTTCAATGGTCGATTGGTTCCCTTCACCGTGGAATAGGCTAAACTTTAGGACTTTCACTCCTCTAGGTATTTCCATCTGGTCGACTCATCAGGGTATGGTTTTCTATATAAAGGCCTATCGATAGGCATGTCCCCTTGACCTATTCCAACTTGGTGGAACTCGTGACGAGTTAGGGCCCCAAACCTACAACCCAACCATTCCCTATCATTCGGTCGGATGGCACCAGACATTTCTTCGAGCATATGGTTTTCAAATCGAGTGGTTCCCTCTGTATTTCTTTTATGAGGTAAAGCGTATATACCTTCGATTCCCTGACCACCATGGTATTGATCATTTCCATTTCTTCGAAGTTTGATGTTATTGGGCTAGGTTGCTGGACTTTTAAGTTCGCTTACGCCTATTCCCTTTTTACTGGGCCCTGGTTCCCCCTCATCAGCATGTACATGAATGTACCAGCCAGATTCATATGGCTGATTCAAACTCAACCCATTAGACTATTTTGTAGCGTTCTCGATCCTTCTAGAGGAAGTATCTGTTTCCACCGGGTCAATTTAATTACTGATAGGGACTTTCCGCTTTTGGATATTTGAATCCACTACTCTAACAATAAAGGATGCCTATTTTTGGATTTCTCCTGACATAACTCTAATCATTTCTCTTTCAGAGGCATTTCTTTCCTCCAATAATTATCTCACTCCGTCTACTATCTTAGAACTAGATTGATTTTGATCACTAACCATTTTATTCCAAGCCATGTTTTGGTTTTGCATGATGATCATAGACTAAGACATCTTATTTGCAAACTCTTGAGTTGATGAGCTAACTTGGTTCATCAGTTGCGTCAAAGTTAGGACATTGTGACCAGTGGCCGGCATCTCAGCATCAAAACTTACACAATCGTTGGAGCTTCCTTCGTCGGCACTTCCCGAGTTTTGAATGTTGGCATTGACGCTATCACTCCTAATCATGCCATGAGTGGCTTGAATGTTTTTTACTTCCTCCATATTTCCACCATTGTTGGTGGTTGGAGTTTCAGTGCCATTATTGGCGCCGTGCGGTCTTACTGCATTACACGTGTGCTTGGAATAGTTTTCCTTTTTAGCTACCAAAGTCCCGCTGGGCATGCTAATGTTTGCACTGCTAAGAAAACTCATTATCGATCGTGCATCTGCGATAGACCCGATAAATAGTGCGGGATCTTTTTTGCCTCTCGGGCCTGAGGACTTCACTAAAAATGAAAACTACCTAAAGATAAGACACTGAACAAATCTACAAATGATGTGCCCACTAAAACAACGAAGATTATACTTACAATGCAACGAATATAGGTACGACAACGTACAAGGTTTTCCATCGATACAAGACAGATCATCCAAGAAACTTGACAAAAATAAGAGAAATAGACCAGTACATGACAGACTCGGTTTTCCTAAGTCTAATTTTGTTTGTGAATTTGACGACCCCTTTCTCTGTTGTCCTTCTCTTCTTTTATTTTTTCTTGTTCATAACCATTTCCTTTTGTAACCGTTCAACTTTATCTTTATTGAGAATAACTTCTCATACTTCATAATCGGCTGCTTCCTGTTGACATCTATACTTTTCATGTAGCCAATTTACTGATCTCTTTCCATAATCTTTTCGATAATGTTGAAAGTTGTCCATTCTGAGAACCATTTATCAACCGCTGCTATTGATTTTCTAGCCTCATTCCCCCTGCACCTGTAGCGGTTTTTCTCTTTGAACGATCCATTCAAATTTTTGCTTCCTGCGTATTTGCACCAATTTGTTTGTCTTTGTCATACCGCTATTGGTAACTGGCGATACATCATTAAACGAAGCAGACATGCTGTATTTTTCCTATCTCTCAGGGCACTTTCTACAGTCTCAGAGATGTGTCTATGAATTTATTAACTGTCATAAAAATATTTGTGGCACAAAAAAATGGGTGCCTAGGTGTGTAATGAAAGTGGACCTTTAAAAGGCATATGATTCATTGGGTTGGGACTTTTCGAAAGCAATTATGGAGTGTATGTAGTTTCCTATAACGTTTGTGAAATGGATCATGCAATGTGTACAATTTCAAGATTCTCTATTAATCTCAATAGAAGTATGAAGGGGTTTTTTGCAAGTGCTAAGAGGTTGAGCCAAGGCGATCCTATATCTCCTTACCTTTTTCTGTTGGTAATGGAAGTATTCTCTGGCATTAAGGATGTCTATGCAGCTCAAGCAAATTTCAAATTTCATCCTAAGTATGAAGAGCTACAGATCAATAATCTTTGTTTTTTTGATGACTTGTTCTTATTGGGTTTCCATAAATTCGGAGACCAGGATGCTTGTTGAAGAAGCCCTTAAGGAATTTGAGCAGACGTCACACCAGTCTCCTAATCTAAGCAAAAGTTCTGTTTATCTAGCTGGTGTGGACAGTGAAACTGCTGCACAGTTGGTTGATTGACATAATTAGAATACCTGCTGGAACTCTGCCTGTTACTTAACTCGGAGTTCCTCTTATATCCACCAAATTACAATATATAGGGACCACAGTGTACTTGTGGAAAAGCTGACCAAATATCTAGTTGTTCAACCAAATATTTTTCATATGCTGGAAGGGTGCAACTAGCTATATATGTCATAATAAGAATGCAAGTCTACTGCTACATCATTTTCATTTTACCAAAAAAGATTATCAAGCAAATTGAAAGCAAAATCGAGGCTTCCATATGGCATGGCATGGATATAAGATGCTATGGGGCTAAATTTGCTTGGGAAAAACTTTGCTTACCAAAGAAAGAAGGTGATTTGGGATTGAAAAGGCTTGAGGAGTAGAATAAGCACTATTTTGCAAGTGACTATAGGATCTAGCCCATAAAAAAGACTCAATTTGGGTTAAGTGGTCTCATATTTTTATTATCAAAGATAGAGACCTAGGGGCTTTTACACCTCCTGCTAATATGTCATGGACATGGTGTAAGATTTTGAGGATCAAATATATATTTGCACAAATTTTCAAGTATCAGGTGGGTAATGGGAACACAGTTTGGCTATGGAGGAATATATGGTTACCTAATGGTTCAGTTATGGAAGTGTATAGACAAAGAATTTTGTATGACTTAGGCATGAACCTTCATGTTAAAGTTTGTGAAATCATACATAATGAGACATGGAAACTTCCATCTTGAGATCCCAAGCTTTGAAAGATTTACATTTTGTTCTTGCAGTGTTGTTTGGACCTAACACCTTGGTCCAAGATAAAGTGATATGGACATTGAGTCCTAGCAGGCAATTCATTATTAAATTTGCTTGGGAAGGAATAAGGTCCAAAGCTGCAACTGCACCTTGGTGGAAGCTCTTGTGGTTCCCTGGGCATATACCAAGGTGTTCATTGATGCTCTGGCTATTATGTAATGGTGGAATTAGAGCAAGCACTATAACCTTAAACTCATGGAAGCAAATGTTAGAGTATGCTTGCAAGTACTTCAAAGGGAAGAGCCTCAAAGAAAAATTATGCAAATTAGTACTGGCAGTTACATGGTATGGAGTGGGGCCAGAAAGAAATGTCAGAATATTTACTAATCAAACTTCGTCTATTCAAGGTTGTATGTTTGTTATCCAGCAATGGTTGAGGTATAGAACCTACAGCTGGAATAGAGTTCCTGCTAATGCCACTAAACTAGAATTATGCTCAGCCTGTGGAATTGATAAGCAGATCCTATTGGATCATCATGTAACTGAGGCAATATAGTAAAGTGTGAGGAACGTATGTTTGTAATCCTATGAACATATAGGATATTTGTAAATGTTTTACTATTGAATAATAATACATAACTGGGACCTTTTACCCAAAAAAAATAAAATAATAAATGACCCTAGCTTGGCTCAGAGGCATTTATGTTTAGTGCAAAGTCATAGAGGCCTTCACATGATCCTGATGGTAATGTTACAGAGCATTAGCGTATCAGTTTCTATTGCGTCAATTATTGGGAATTCAAATTGGTCTTTATTCAGTGTTAAACGAACTAATCTATTGATACTATATCTAGGTGTAATGGGCTGCCTTTTGGCACCAACCATGAAAAGCAAAGCGCCCTTGTGCCCACCCAGCACAGTGCCCATACTCCCTTCCAACACAACGCCCATGTGCCTAGGCCCGCCTAGCACAACGCCCCTGTGCCCTCCCGACATAGCACTGACAAGCTCACCTAGCCTCACGCCCATGCGCCCTTCAAGCACATCGTCCGCGACTGCAGTGCCTTTTTTCTCATTCTTGGTGGTGATCATCCTTGTATTAATTTAAGTTTCTATGTGAAATTTTAATTTCATTCCAAGTTGAATTTCTTAGAAAAGGGGCATTATGACTCGCACATAGGGATGACTACTATTGTCACTTTGGATTTTCCTCCTAATGGTACTGTATGGGGTGTCATGTTGCGTTGCACCAGATGCCCATACCTGAGAGTCCATTGCTTTATACTAGCTTTCATGTCTAGCTATATTGTATATTGTGGATGCAAACAAAGTCTTTTTTAAGATGTAATGATGCTTTTGAAGTAATGAGAATATTTGGGACCATTTTGCCCTTGAGTTGAAATTTACTTATGCACTGTTGATCGTATTGTTCATACACTGTATCCTATAAATTGTTAAGATTGGTTGGTGGATTCTTCTTGTAAGTGGCAAGATGAGTTCCATACATGGTTTTCTTGTCCCATCAAAGACCATCATGTGTCAGGGGGTATAAGAGGTGCGGTTGCCCAAGGGACTTTGGCTTTAGCCAATTGTTGGATAGTTTGTAGGAAAGTTATGGCCAACTCAAAAAAAGAGAATCGATGCGTTGGAACCATAGGTGGTGGATGTGTTCAAGAGAGACCATCATGCTTGTGGCATCCTCAATAAATTCTCCCTTTTTCTTGACACGCTGGAGGAAGATTTGGAAGCAACTATATTGCACGGAATGTCGATGTTGTGGATTGGAAGTCGAAGTTTCAAGAGTATCAAGATCGAGCAAAGCTTCTTAGTCAGGCGGTGGTTAACACACCCACAGGGGGTATGGAGCACCCATCGAGGTCACAGGTGCCAAAGCACAAGACCTACTGGGAAGCCATGATTGCCGAAGAATTAGGAAATTTCCTTTTTGAGGTTGAATAATGTTTTTGAGCCATCAGGGTAGTGTTGGAAGAGACAAAGGTCTCGGTGGGAACAATGTACTTGGTTGCAGATGCCAAGCTATGGTGGAAGAAGAAGTACATAGAGATCCAAGATGGATCCTGCATAACAGACATATGGGAGATACTCGAACATAACTTGAAAAGTCAGTTCTTTTAGGAGAACTCCGCATTCAATGCCAGAAAACTACTGTTAGACCACAAATACACTGTTCTTTCTGGGATTACTACCAAGCATTTTCAGCCTTGATGTTGGACATTAGCGACATGCCCACCGTTGACAAACTCTTCTTCTTCATGGAATGGTAAAAACCATGGGCTCGTATGAAGCTCAACAGACGTCGGGTGAACAACCTTATGAAGCCATCATCATAGCTGAAAGCCTTTCAATTTACAACTCTGAGCCCCAGAGACCCACTGAGAGATGAAATTCAAGCAAGACCACTGGTGGCAAAAAGCACAGGGTCAAGTACCAAAGCAAAGTTGGGGCAGGATCATCTCGGCTTCAAATTCTTCCACACAACAGAAGAATGAGTCTAATTTTAAAGCCAAGAAACGTCACTTCAGGAATTCTTTCTTATGCTAAAGGCTGCACATGATCGCCAACTATCCACAGAGACAATGATGAATGCCTTGTTTGACAACATGGGGTATATGCAAAGTGGGGAACATTCTGGCTCTCATTATGGGCAATCACCAGACGGATGACCAGCCAGACACCCAAGACTATAAAGAGGAAGATGTCATTGGGGCCTTTCCTTGATGGTATAATGACGCGACGACGCAGGTTGAGAACCCAGAAGGAGGCTTAACTGGATAAACTCTAAAAGGCACGTCGCCAAAGAAAAAAGGGGATGTGCCAGGGAAAGGTATTATGTACGTGAACATCAAGGTTAACAAGAAGGTCATCAGAGCCATGGTGGATACAAGAGCTACGCAGAACTGCATTTCTAATAAGGAAGTAGAAAGACTGGGGTGTGACTCTAGCAAACGGGTGTGGAAGGGTAAAATTGTTTAATTCTACTTCCCAACTAGTAGTTGGGATAACTACATCGGTATAAAAAAAGGTTGGTCTCTACGAAGGAAGAAACAACTTTTCAGTAGTCACTATGGACGAATTCAAGCTAATCTTTGGGCTGGAGTTCTTTCGGGACATAAAGACCACAGTGATGCCTTGCATTGACTATATGTCCATACTTGGGAGCAAGCATTTTTTCATCCCTACAATATCTCCTAGGGCTGGAGAGCATTCTATCTTAGCCCTCCAGTTGAAAAAATGATTGAGATGGGATAAAACAACCTACCTAGCCATGTTATGGGGGGAAGAAATTGAAAAATTATTAGGACCATTGCTCGAAGAACTTAAAATGATACTAAACGAATTCGAGGATGTGATGCCTAATGAGTTTTTGAGGAAATTGCCACCTAGAAGGGCAACTAACTACGAGATCGAGCTCGTACCTGACACGAAGCTGCCGCCCGAGCTCCCTACTAGATGTCATGACCAGTGCCTGCAGAACTTAGAAAATAGTTGATTGAGTTGTTAGATGCAGTTTGATCACCCTTGCCAAGTTGCCCTAAGGTGCTCCATTTCTCTTTCAGAGGAAATAAGATGGTTCTTTATGAATTCGCATGGACTATAGAGCTCTCAATAAAGCGACTATTTGAAACAAGTATTCTGTTGCTCTTGCAGTGTTGTTTGGACCTAACACCTTCGTCCAAGATAAAGTGATATGGACATTGAGTCCTAGCAGGCAATTCATTATTAAATTTGCTTGGGAAGGAATAAGGTCCAAAGTTTGGGATTGGTCCGAGGAACGTCAGTCGGCCTTCATAGCTATGAAGCAGGCCATGTCAAAAGAACCCGTACAGTCAAATGTCAGTTGGCCTTCACAGCTATAGAATCAGGCTATGTCACCCTGTTGCATATGTTAGTAAGAAGCCCAATGATGCAGAACGCCCTACACCACCCATGAGAAAGATGTTGCTCGCAGTAGTCCATTGCCTCTGAGTTTTGAGGCACCACATAATTCAGTCTAGTTTTATACTGAGGACATGTAACACTACGGGGAGTTACTTCTTGAGTCAATCCTAGCTCACCTCTACGTAGGATAGATGGCATGACATTTTAGCAGAGTTCAAATATGCCGAGTATAGGGCAGGCGATCAACCTACAGTGTCAGAGACACCGTCAACAGAAGGGCCAAACTCAATCATTGGGTACGATGGCCATGAATGCCATTGTTAGGCCTGACAACCAATTTGTTATCAACATCGGAGAGAAGATCAAGAAGGCCCTTGCTAAAGACCTTATAGCTCAACAACTGCTGAAGCTCATTGAGAGCAGTAAAATTCAGCAGTTTTGGCAAAAAGATGGCTTGCTGATGACCAAGGAAAGAAGTGTATACGTTCCCAGAGTTCATGATTTGAGACAAGTCTTGATTCGGGAATGTCATGACACCTTTTTGACAAGCCATGCCGGAGGGGAAAGGATGTTGGCTCTCATTCAATAAGGTTACTACTGGCCCGAATGGGGGATGACCTACAAGAATATGTGAAGAAATGCCTCACTTGTCAGCATGACAAGATTGGACACAGGAAGAAAGCAAGGTTGCTACAAGGCTGCCAATTCCTAAAGATCGTGGGAGAGTGTGTTGCTGGACTTCATTTCTAGTTTACCAAAATGGCATGTGCACAGCACATGCGGACTTAACTTCCAATTTTGAATGGCCATCCAATTTTAGACTCGTTTGCAATACTTTTATCTTGGTCAGGGTACATTATCGCAAAAGTTGCAAACACGTGGAGCAACATACAAAAACTTTTAAACCACAGACTTTCACAATGGAGGTATTAAAATGGGAAATCCCGCTTTAATCTAATAGATTTATTTCGTTCGATACATTTTGCAAAAGGTCAGGGTACATTATTATGGGAGACTGAAGGTAGTCTGGAATGAGTTACAGGCACGTAACCCTGTACCTTCTTGCACTTGTGGATGCACTTCCGGGGCTGCAAAGAAAATGCAATCCATGCGAGAAGAAAGAAATTTTTTTATTTTCTTATGGGTCTAGATGAAAGTTTTGGCACAGTACGGTCACAAGTTTTGAGCATAGACCATTTGCCAACTTTGGGCAAGGCCTAAACGATCACAGCCCAAGAAGAGAAGCAAAAGAGTATGGCTACAGACCACTTTCCATTGTTGCGGTCAATTGCATTGCTCTCACACATAGACACGGCGTCTGGCAAACACAGCAATGGCGACGCGATGGACAGCGAGCGACAGATAGATCGAGCCAGGTGCAGTGATTGCAGAAGAGGAAATCATAGCTGCGAAGAGTGTTTCGAACTCATTGGATATCCTAAACATTGGTAGAAAAAGACACGCAGTCGTGCTCGCGATGAACCAGCAGGAAGTAGTCGAGGAAATACGTCCCTAAATTCCCAGACGTCCACAAGTTTCGGGTTTTTCAGAATCATCAGAGGTAGTGCTGGGACTTCACCCATACCAGGACTCTCGACAAAACAGCACCAACAACGGTTGGCTCTTTTCAGCAGTGACACTTCTCCCTCTACAAATCTGGTGAATAACATGTCTAGTAAGAAAATCAAACCTTGGATCATCAATACAGACGCAATAGATCATGTGTGTTGCTACATTGATCAATTATCTGATCCCATTATGCATCCTAAAATTCCACCGGTCCAAATTCCTAATGGTGATTCGGCCTGCATTCATGCATTAGGGACTGTTAATTTGGATAAAAAAATTGTGCTCAAGAATGTTCTTGGAGTGCCAGATGTTTTAATCTGCTGTCTGTAAGCAAACTGACAAAGGACTTGGATTATGCACTAATATTTTGGCCAGATGTTTGTCTTATACATAACTTACCATCGATGACGCCGATTGGAATAGGTAAAATACGGATGACCTTTATTATTTGGAGACTAGATAAGAGGGCAAGGCCTTGATGGCTCAATGTTCGGATAAATTCGGGTTATGGCATCAATGATTGGGGCATCTTCCTACTATAGGGACTGTCTTTCTTTTGTCCCAGTAATATCTTCTACTCTTGGTAAATTGAAAGAAAATTTTTCTGATGCTTGCTGTAAAGCAAAATAGACTAGACTGCCATTTCTTCTCCATATGAATAAATCATTATATAGATTTGATTTAATTTACTGACTGCATCTATGACACATGCTCATTACTTTTTGACTATCGTTGACGATTACAGTAGAGCCACTTGGTTTTTTTTTTGATGAAATTTATATATGAGACACGTGGCTGTCTACTCTACTTTTTTAGGTGGGTACAAACAGAATTAAAATCTACTGTTAAAGTCATTTACAATTCAAACACAGTGACATTCTGGCTCATTACATAAAGCACGACATGGAAACACAGTCTAGTTGTTCTCAGACACCAACTCAAAACAAATCGACAATAAGCGGAAAGGCCTACAAGACTTATACATTTGACTTGTTTGTTATTACTCGATGTGGGATTTATATCTCTCAACACGCCCCCTCACGTGTGGCCGGACTGATTTTTGAGTGGGCCTAGCACGTGGAGATATTGATTTGGTGATGGCGAGGAATTAATTGAATTATCTACTGAGCCTGGATCGACTAGCTCTGGTATCATGTGAAAGCATCCAACCCCTAAACCAAATGGCAATGAGATGAGAGACCTACAAGGCTTATAAATTTCAGTATTATTTGTTATTTCCCAATGTGGAATTTATATCTCTCAACACAGACTAGACGAAGAGAGGACGGAGTTAATTTTAGTGACATAGACGGTAAGTTAACTAGGACAAGAGCTCATCAACATCACTGTTATGCACACTTTTCCAGCAAGAAAAGCATTGCTTACGGCTAAAGAACTGGTTCTTTCATTCTTTAAGTGGCAGGAGACTTGTTACGGTGATCAGTCTGGCGCAGTAGAGTCAGGGAGCCATTTTTCTAAATAATGGGTAAAGTTGAGCCCCCAATATGTGTGTGACCGCTAAGGTATAAGAATACATCAAACCTTACGTTAAACATTGACAAACTCAACAGCAAACAGGTGGAGCAATACTACAAGAAAATCCACTTTTAGCGACGAAACTTTCCGTCGCTAAAAGTGTGTATTTCGTCGGTGAAAACTTTTAGCGACGAATTGTCCTTTGTTAAAAGTCAGTGATAAAAAATCACGTCACTAAAAGATTAACGGCGGAATTGCATGATCCGTCGGTAAAAATCAATTTTTTGCCGACAGAATTAATTCCTATTATCTCCAATGTAACAAGGCTCACATTCCAATTTTTTAAACTAATCCTATTATCTCCAATGCTTTTGCTTTAATTTTTTTTATTGATGATCTAAAATACTTACAATTGTTTTTAGCAATATGAGTTTACAATTAGTTTTATAAACCAATCGCTAAATTAACTCCAAACTATATACAATTTTATTCTTAAATTCGATATTCAAATTAATAACTATGTTTTTCTCCTTCTCTGCTCGAATGCGTGTTCTATCTCTTGCTCTCTCTCTCTCTCTCTCTCAACACCATTTTTACTTATTTTTGACACGAAAATTTACCCGTTTAAAAAGTTATATTATCACTTTTAATGTTACTTCAATTTCAAATAAGAAAAGTTTCATATTTCTTTAAAGACAAAATGTTTAATGGTGCTTCTCTATATATTGGTTTAAAAGCAACATTATAATACTATTATCAAGTAGTTGAGAAATATTATTTGCATTCTCTCATGTCATTTTTATTTTTTTCACTAAAAAAATATTTTAAAGATAATTGTTAGTTTTTTGGTGACAAACATGAGGTGGAAATAGACTCTCCCTATATAGTTTAACATTTTAATAATCGCAATATAACAAGATCACAATATTGGCCCTGTTTAGAATAACAAGATCACAGTATTTGCGGCGAGACAAGCATTGCTTACCGCTAAAGAACTGGATCTCTCATTCTTTAAGTGGCACGAGACTTGTTACGGTGATCAGTCTGGCGCAGTAGAGTCAAGGGAGCCATTTTTCTAAATAATGGGTAAAGTTGAGCCCCCAATATGTGTGTGACCGCTAAGGTATAAGAATACATCAAACCTTACGTTAAACATTGACAAACTCAACAGCAAACAGGTGGAGCAATACTACAAGAAAATCCACTTTTAGCGACGGAACTTTCCGTCGCTAAAAGTGTGTATTTCGTAGGTGAAGACTTTTAGCGACGAATTGTCCTTTGTTAAAAGTCAGTGATAAAAAATCCCGTCACTAAAAGATTAACGGCGGAATTACGTGATCCGTCGGTAAAAATCAATTTTTTGCCGACAGAATTAATTCCTATTATCTCCAATGTAACAAGGCTCACATTCCAATTTTGTAAACTAATCCTATTATCTCCAATGCTTTTGCTTTAATTTTTTTTATTGATGATCTAAAATACTTACAATTTTTTTTAGCAATATGAGTTTACAATTAGTTTTATAAACCAATCGCTAAATTAACTCCAAACTATATACAATTTTATTCTTAAATTCGATATTCAAATTAATAATTATGTTTTTCTCCTTCTCTGCTCGAATGCGTGTTCTATCTCTTGCTCTCTCTCTCTCTCTCTCAACACCATTTTTACTTATTTTTGACACAAAAATTTACCCATTTAAAAAGTTATATTATCACTTTTAATGTTACTTCAATTTCAAAGAAGAAAAGTTTCATATTTCTTTAAAGACAAAACGTTTAATGGTGCTTCTCTATATATTGGTTTAAAAGCAACATTATAATACTATTATCAAGTAGTTGAGAAATATTATTTGCATTCTCTCATGTCATTTTTATTTTTTTCACTAAAAAAATATTTGAAACATAATTGTTAGTTTTTTGGTGACAAACATGAGGTGGAAATAGACTCTCCCTATATAGTTTAACATTTTAATAATCGCAACATAACAAGATCACAATATTTGCCCTGTTTAGAATAACAAGATCACAGTATTTGCGGCGAGACAAGCATTGCTTACGGCTAAAGAACTGGATCTCTCATTCTTTAAGTGGCACGAGACTTGTTATGGTGATCAGTCTCGCGCATGAGTTGGGACAAGGGAGTCGTTTTTCTAAATAATGGGTAAGGTTGAGCCCCCAATATGTGTGTGACCGCTAGGGTATAAGAATATATCAAACCTTACGTTAAACATTGACAAACTCAACAGCAAACGGGTGGAGCAATACTACAAGAAAATCCACTTTTAGCGACGGAACTTTCCGTCGCTAAAAGTGTGTATTTCGTCGGTGAAGACTTTTAGCGACGAATTGTCCTTTGTTAAAAGTCAGTGATAAAAAATCCCGTCACTAAAAGATTAACAGCGGAATTGCGTGATCCATCGGTAAAAATCAATTTTTTGCCGACATAATTAATTCCTATTATGTCCAATGTAACAGGGCTCACATTCCAATTTTGTAAACTAATCCTATTATCTCCAATGCTTTTGCTTTAATTTTTTTTATTGATGATCTAAAATACTTACAATTTTTTTTAGCAATATGAGTTTACAATTAGTTTTATAAACCAATCGCTAAATTAACTCCAAACTATATACAATTTTATTCTTAAATTCGATATTCAAATTAATAATTATGTTTTTCTCCTTCTCTGCTCGAATGCGTGTTCTATCTCTTGCTCTCTCTCTCTCTCTCTCTCAACACTATTTTTACTTATTTTTGACACAAAAATTTACCCGTTTAAAAAGTTATATTATCACTTTTCATGTTACTTCAATTTCAAAGAAGAAAAGTTTCATATTTCTTTAAAGACAAAACGTTTAATGGTGCTTCTCTATATATTGGTTTAAAAGCAACATTATAATACTATTATCAAGTAGTTGAGAAATATTATTTGCATTCTCTCATGTCATTTTTATTTTTTTCACTAAAAAACTATTTCAAAGATAATTGTTAGTTTTTTGGTGACAAACATGAGGTGGAAATAGACTCTCCCTATATAGTTTAACATTTTAATAATCGCAATATAACAAGATCACAATATTTGCCCTGTTTAGAATAACAAGATCACAGTATTTGCGGCGAGACAAGCATTGCTTACGGCTAAAGAACTGGATCTCTCATTGTTTAAGTGGCACGAGACTTGTTACGGTGATCAGTCTGGCTCATGAGTTGGGACAAGGGAGTCGTTTTTCTAAATAATGGGTAAGGTTGAGCCCTCAATATGTGTGTGACCGCTAGGGTATAAGAATACATCAAACCTTACGTTAAACATTGACAAACTCAACAGCAAACGGGTGGAGAAATACTACAAGAAAATCCACTTTTAGTGACAGAATTTTTCGTTGCTGAAAGTGTATATTTCGTCGGTGAAGACTTTTAGCGATGGATTGTCCGTCACTAAAAGTTCGTGATAAAACATCCCGTCACTAAAAGATTAACGGCGGAATTGCGTGATCCATCAGTAAAATTCAAATTTTTGCCGACGGAATTAATCCCTTTTATCTCCAATGTAATAAGGCTCACATTCCAAATTTGTAAACTAATCCCTATTATCTCCAATGTTTTTGCTTTTTTTTTTAATTATGATCTAAAGTACTTACAATTTTTTTTTAGCAATCTGAGTTTACAATTAGTTTTATAAACCAATCGCTAAATTAACTCCAAACTATATACAATTTTATTCTTAAATTTGATATTCAAATTAATAATTATGTTTTTTTCCTTCCTTGCTCGAATGCGTGTTCTATCTCTTGCTCTGTCTCTCAACACCATTTTTACTTATTTTTGGCACAAAAATCTACCCGTTTTAAAAAGTTATTGAAACCAAAAACATAACCCTAGAGGGGGGGTGAATAGGGTTTTAAGACTACTTTAAAAATTAACAAACAACAAACATCAATCTCAATAACTTAAATAAGCAAACTAACCAATCTCAACACAAATGTAAAACGATAATGTAAAGAGAGAAGGGTTTAGAGATACTTGACAATGAGATTTAAATGGTTCGGCTTGATATACTCTTAAGCCTACGTCCACCCCTTCAAGGAAGTCCCTTGAAAGGCCCTAGAATCCACTAGTATGATCTTCCTTACGGGTCAAGATCGAACCTCTTACAATCCCTTTATGCTATGCCCACATCAAGAATAAGCTTTGACAATCCCAAAGCTCCAAAGCTTGACAACCCCAAGCTTTGATAGAAGAACCTTTAGATGAAGAATTGTGTACAAGATTTCACTCTCAATAAGTAGATGAGTACAAGTTTAAGCACTAGAAAAAGAAAGATGAGTGTATGATGACTTTATGAAAGTGTATATCTCTCAAGTGTAAGCTAACAATAAATGCTCTCTTGAAATGGATGAGAAAGCAATGAAAACCAAGAGAGATTGAACAATTACTTTGATCTTTGAGAATATGAAAGATAAGAGAGCTTTGAATGCAATTGATGAATCAAAACTAAGCCCAAGATGAGTATTTATAGAGTTGGGAATTAATATGACCATTTGGAGTTAGGTAGGGCATTTATTGCGCCGAACGGTAAATACAGTCGACTGTAATGTACCATTGCAGTCGACTGTAATCCCAAAGTAGCCGTTGAAAATTTAAATTTCCAACTTACAGTCGACTGTAATCCAAATGCAGTCGACTGTAATAGGCTACTGGAAGTATTGTAGTCGACTGCATTCCAATGCAGTTAACTGCATTCCAGAAAATGCAGTTTCCTAGTTTTTAAAGAATGAAAAACTTTTATGCATGCAAGGGGAAACCTATGGGCAAGTTCTAGGTATACAGTCATCGTAACGATCATCTCTCTACGTCTAGTTTACAAAGAAGGAAATAAAGCATTGTAAAATTCAATCAACGAATTCCTTCTTTGATGCGTTCCGTTGAGAGTCTTTGAACGATTTGCTCGTCTAATTGTCCATTTGTCTGAGTATGAGATTGTTCCTATTGCTTCTTCAACTTAATGCATGTTAGACAACATAAACATCAATGTTAGTTATCATCAAAACCAAATATAATCCTAGGTTAAATAACCGTAGGGTTAAGAGTTATATTATCACTTTTAATGTTATTTCAATTTCAAAGAAGAAAAGTTTCATATTTCTGAAAAGAATAAACATTTAATGGTGCTGCTCTGTATAAGCAATATTATAATACTATTATCAAGTAGTTGAGAAATATTATTTGCATTCTCTCATGTAATTTACTTTTTTCACTAAAAAATATATTTCAAAGATAGTTAGTTTTTTTGTGACAAACATGAGGTGGAAATAGACTCTCTATATATAGTTTAACACTTTAATAATCGCAATATAATGTTTTCATGTGCAACGCACAGGGTTAAAACTAGTTAGAAGCTAAGACCCAATCTTACAAACATAAAGGAACCTAGGGCAGTAGTACACAATTCATATGATAGATGAAGTTTTAATAGGAGTAATAACAACACTAGTGTAAATTGTCTTGGTCATGGTGTAATAGCCCTTGTTCTGGTACCTATGGACCTCTAAACCCCCAGCTGTATTGTCTTGGTCATGGTGTAAATTGATAAAGCTCAGAGAAATATTCAAGCAATATGTGAGATATAAGGTTGGTAATGGGGGAAATACCTGGTTATGGTTAGATAACTGGCACCCAAGTGGAATATTGACTGAGGTCTATGGCCAGAGGATTGTATATGATGCTGGATCAAGCAGGAGTGCCAAGGTTCAAGAAATAATACAAGATGGCAATTGGAATCTACCTATAATTAGATCACAGGCTCTTAGTGCAGTGAACTCTATACTTGCAGGCATACCAAGACCAGATGTTCTCACTCAAGATGAGATCTTGTGGAACTTAAATGCAAATGGGAAATTTACAATTCAATCTGCATGGGAAGGTACCAGAACAAGGGCTGCTATAGCCCCCTGGTGGAAACTATTATGGTTTCCTGGGCATATTCCCAGGTGTTCAGTGCTTGCCTGGATGATCTGCCACAAGGGACTAAGGACAAAGACAAGGTTGAAGAATTGGAACTTGATTCAAGAAGACACTTGTGAACTTTGTCAAGCACTGCCGGAAACCATCAATCACCTATTGGTGCAATGCTCATACTCAAAGGAATTGTGGGGATTAATATTGAGAAAATTGCAGGTAGATGGCACTTTTACATCCTGGGATCAAGCTTTGCAATATGCTTGCCAAAACTTTAGAGGTAAAAGTTTTAAGGCAAGGTTGTGTAAATTGCTATGGACTCTTCCACTTTATGGAATTTGGCAAGAACGAAATAACAGAATCTTCAGGAAGCAAGCAGCTTCTGTACAAGGATGCTTTGAGGTGATTCAACAATGGGTGAGACAAAAAACTTATAGCAGGAAGAAAGCTCCTGCTACTCATGAGAATAATGTTCTTTGTGAGACTTGGAGGATTGATAAAACTGTACTCTTGTAAATAAACATTGCAAATGCATCAGGGGAGAAGAGTGAAGTATAGAGGAAGATTGTATTTCTATTCATGTACATATGAAGTTTAATACTGAAATAATACATACATGGGACCTTTTACCCAAAAAAATAAAAAAATAACAACACTAGTTTTGTCAAAATGCTGGAAACAGACCAAATATTATAAACGTAAAAGGCGGCAGAAAGTATGCCCTGTTTAGAATAAGAAGATCACAGTATTGTATATGATGACCTCGGTTTCAATGGTGCACCGAGAGCGATTTAATTTGTACTTTCTAATCACCGGCAGAAAGTATACCAACACAGCCAGTCATCCCCTCACCCCCCAGGTGGGAAGGAAGGAGAAGAAGATTTAGTTTTCTGGATATTTGCGAAGGAAACTGAAACCCCTCAAAATGTGAGAGGAAAAGAACTTAAAAGTGCTTGAAGCAAGTAAGGGTGAAAGTAATCTGTGTCAGCCGCAAATTGCACATTTAAGCAATTGTGTTGTTATGTTTTGAGGCATAAGGGCGTTTGCACATTTAAGCAATTGTGTTGGATTTACAGTATTATGCTACAAGACTATCTTTATGTTATGATACTATAACCCAATAACATTATTATGGCTGCAAAATGTACAGACGCTATATGAGGATCATCCCCACGAAAAGCAACAACCATTGAAAGCAAACATAGTAGAAGCAACTATATATCTTAGTTGCAGCTCATTATTCACACAACTTGTTTTATAACTGAGCCACCTAGTTTATTGTCTGATCCGTCTCGGACTTCACTTGAGATGGTGAGTCTCAATGTCTTTGGTGAGGTTAACAACAAAGTCCATGAGCGAATTTGGATCCTCGACATCCTCACTTCGCTTCTCATATTCAAAGGTGCATGTCACCAAGTTGTTTGCAGCCTTGGTGTCAACATGGAGAGTAATCACAAAGCTCTTGTACAGCTCCAGGAGATCTCCTTCAACCACCCTGAAGATCAGTATCTTGTTCTTTTCATCTACTTTGTCAATGACCTCTTTCGCAACTTTTGCTTTGCCATCTATGATTGCACATGAAAACAAGATAAAGAAAAAACCAACATATCCAGTAAACCAGGTGAAGGTGGATCATACTCGCATGTGTAAAATTAGAAGAAAAAACTAGTGATTCTCTTCAAGCATTATCTAAGGAAAATTCCAGCTAGTAGTACTTGCAGGTTGTGCATGCCTCAAATATAACGATCACGAGTGACTTCATGCGTGTTTAAGGGCATTTACTTGTTTTACGAGTTGGTGACAAGGGGTACGATTTGAGGTTTTGACTTGTCTAGCTAGCTATTACATGTTCCATCCGTTACAAAAGCTTCCACTTTCATTTCTTAGTCTGGGAAGTATTGTTCAACATGAAAAGGCAAACATCTGGGTATCATTTTCTGGTCCGTAGGACTTTGTTTTAAGCACTTGTTATTGCCATGGATAAAAATAAAGCAATTAAGTCTAGTTGCGCGCTAAGTTTAGTTACTGTTACTCTTCCTTTCCTCATTTGCTTGTTTAATGGACCAGTCTATGAAACACTTGCACTGGCACATGTAGAGTGGGCATCCAATGTGAAGATCAGGAAGTAATCTATGTCAGTTACAATTTGGAGATGATAAATGAACAAATAGAATTGTTTACTTACCATGGACATAGTTCCAAAAAATGACAGAGCCAACAGTTCCCCATTCTCCTTTATGCAAATCACATCCCTGAATTTTATCAGGGCTGATTTTGGAAATATGGTGTGGTTTGGATCCCCAGAGCTCATGGAAAACATCCCCATTGGACTTAATCTCCGTTTGGGACACGAGCTTACCCATCACCAACCGTAGAAGCAAAAGTAGAAGCAAGCAATATAGTAGAGAATTAACTGGGTGAAAGGGATGAAGCAAATAAATCTGCTATTGGCCTCTATATATAGTAGTCCAGAGTGAGGTGCCTCTCTTAGCTTTAGCTCTTACTTCTTTCCTCTTTTCAAATATTGGTCCCATATTAGGTAGAACAAGCGGACCTCAATTCCTCCTTTCCATTGGATATAATAATTATCGCTTAGCGACAAATGAAATGATAAATTGCCAAGAAAATAGTGCAAAACCCGTGACTACCCACAATCCGGCATGCTATTTGCAAGGAGATTTTAAATGATAAACCTTAGGTCCCTCCTTCTAAAAAGGCACTAGTTAAATAAAATTTTGCTTTTAGCGACAGTTACATGTGTATAAAGCAACACTTTTTATTAAGCAGTGACCTTTTGAAATTTCCTTAAACCCAAAACTGGCTAAAGGTTACCTGAATTTGGTTATGAAATTGATGGTATAACAAAATATTGTCAATAATTTTTTTTTATCGCTGTTGATAAAACTAATAATTACAAAGTTTTGCCATCTAGTGACATTTGACATTTAACGGCCATATCTCTTTCTCATTTGCGGCAAGTCCCAGTACAGGGATCATTGTCAATTATCTTTATATAATGCCTCTCATAATTCAGTTGACGCTTCCATCAAACAATTTGACTTTCATCAGAATTTTAATTTTAATTGGTTTCAATTCGTATCCTATTCATGGATATGGATGCAGCTCTGGTGGATCACGTGGTTTACGCATTACTATTTCTGTTGTTGAATTATGACAACTCAGTCCAGCATCTTTTGATCTTACCAAGAATTTAATCACATTAAATATAACTTAAATTATAATTTAACTTTAACATGTAAGGGAAATGGTAATTCAACTGAAAGAATGAACCAATCCACTCCGTATTTGTACTAAAAATCTGACAGGTACGGACGGAGTGGACTGTTTCTTATTTTGAGTGGAACACAATAACACAATACAATACATCAACAAGGTTAGACGCATTGCCCAAGCGCTAATGATTTTCACAAAGCAATAAATGGTACCCTCGCATTGCATTTGTCAGTATAAACCAAAACCGGTGCGAAAATAGAATGTGTCCTAAGACAGATATTCTCCAATACCTGATGCTTTTAGTAACAACATTCACTGCCACTGCACTTAAGAAATGATGTTAGAGGCCTTTGGACTCGCTGTTGTTTCAAACATTAGAGTAAGGGGATGCTGGAGGCTTAAAGCCCGTATCATCCCCTGAAAGATGAAATGGTTAAAAATTCTCTCGCTACCATTCCTATAACATTTCGAGTGACCATTCCTATAACTTCTTGCGTGGAATTCAATTTAGTGGCCTTTTCTTGACTGTTCTCACTGCTAGATCTGGACGGGAATTACGGAGGATCCTCACCAATGTGTTTGACATACCTCTCACTCCAAACAACCCGTTGACTCCGGTGATCTCTTACCAAAGAGTAGAATCCCTGAACGCGATGGTGGCGTTCCTCTCGATCCCGCTCCACCCGATGACACCAATTATGAGATACATTCCAAACCAAACTCCGACAAGGGCAACTCAACCGGAGCCAACTCAACTACCCCAGATCCCTCAAAACCCGCAGAACCTCCTGCCTATCCGCCCTCAACCTCAAAGAGGATCAACATGGCATTTGAATCTCAACCACCCTCCGACACCAAACAACCAAACTCTGAACACCCGGACCTCGGAACCTATGGGACTGCCGTTCAAACTCTCACCGAGTCCATCCTTACCAAACCCGACTGCTACCACCCCAATGAGCAGCTGCTCAACTCCCAACCAAACCCAAACCTCTCTAACATCCCAACAGCTACCTGTGACCCTTCCTCAAACCCAGGCGGTAGAAATGTCACGAACTCACACTCAGACAACCACTCCAACCAACCTATCTCAACACCATACCCCTCTGTCACCCATCACAACCAACCCACAACAAATGCCCTGTTTCTCACTAGGCAGTGCTCCGACACGACCCCCGCTCCTGAGAACCCCTCGACGCAGGTTCGGACCAAACACCGCAAACAGAACCCCTGCACGCCACACTCACAACACCTGGCGTCTCCAACCACGCCCAAATATGACAAACAAATACTTGGCCCTCGGAGATCTCGACCTACACCTGAACGCAAATCTCGAATCTTTAACCAACATACTCTTCTCCCACATCACCCTCCCCATAGCCGTTACCGCCATGTACTCAGGCGTGCCAGAGGGGGGACGTCCGAAGTATCTCTTGAATGCTCAGAAAATTCGAACTCAACCGGGGGAGACTTTCATATGGCCGGGGTGGACCGAATTCAATCTCAGCCCCCAACCGAGACTCATGAATTATGAAACCAGAACTTTTCCAGACCCTCCAGACCCTCTTATTATGAATATCATAGCCTGGAACTGTAATGGAGCGGGAAATACCCGCTTTAATCTCCACGTTCATGAACTGCTACAACGTCACAAACCAGAAGCCCTTATCCTGTTGGAGACAAAAATCAATACTGTTCAAGCTGAAAGGATCGCCGGCACTCTGGGTTTTGACCGCAATCACCGCATTGACGGCAATGGTTACCGTGGCGGCATTTGGCTTCTCTGGCACTCTCACAAAATCCAAATAGACGTTGTGCACGAATCGCCACAGGCCCTCCACGCTGTGGTCCAGGTAAGTAACTCAGCTCCCTGGTTGTTATCTGCTATATATGCATCTCCTATTAGAACTATTCGTGAAATGCTTTGGAACGATTTACTGAATATCCAAAAATCTCAAAGTTTACCTTGGATGCTCATAGGGGATCTTAATGAAATTGCTGATCAAACTGAAAAGAAAGGGGGTAGAGTGTTTAATTTAAATATGGTGAGAACCTTCTTAAAGTTCATAGACGAAACAAAACTTATTGATCTGGGTTACCATGGGCAACCGTTCACGTGGACGAATCGTCGTTTCCATAGGTCTGACCTTATTTCTGAAAGGCTCGACCGAGCCATGGCCTCCCAATCGTGGATCCAAAATTACCCAAACTCTCAGATACTCCACCTGCCTCGTACCCATTCTGACCACCACCCCATCCTTCTCCAAACTGATAGCCAAAACCTTAGCAGAAGGGGGAATATAAATCAAACCTTTCGCTTCGAAACGGCCTGGTTCTACCACCCGAGCCTCAAACCTACAATTACCAGAACCTGGAATAATAATACCACAATTCACTCTTCTTTTGAAACTAAACTCGAGAACCTAACTAACGATCTGTTAGTGTGGAAAAAAACTATTTTCGGGGACATCTTTAGGGAAAAAAAGATGCTCCTTAACCGTATTTATGGAATCCAAAGAAGTTTAGCTGTCCGCTTCTCCCAGTTTTTATGCAATTTAGAACTTGACTTGCAGAACCGCTACAATTCTATTCTTTCCCAAGAACACGAGTTTTGGAAGCTCAGAGCAAAAATCAAATGGTCTTGTGAGGGCGACCGCAACACTCACTTTTTCCATCTTTCCACCCTTATTCGCCGCAGGAAAAACAATATATGCATGATAAAAAATAATCAAAATTGCTGGGTTTCGGACGATCTTGAGATCCGTCATCTCTTCCAAGATCACCTCATGCATCTCTACGTAGGTCAACCCGTCGCAAGCCAAAATAGGGACTGGTCTCTTCCTAACAACTTCCAACCTGATCCTAAATTCTCTGATCTTGGTAGAACCCCCTCCCCTGAGGAGATTAAGCAAGCTTTATTTGATATGGGTCCTGATAAGGCCCCGGGGCCTGATGGTTACCACCCGGCCGTTTTTCAAAAATTTTGGGATATCTTCGGTAAAGATTTAATCGATCTTGTGCAAAGATGCTTCGCCCAAATGCATGTTCCGGAGTATCTTAACAAAACTCACATCGCTCTTATTCCTAAATGTTAGCACCCTGAGGTTGTGTCTCACTTTAGACCTATTAGTTTGTGTAACACGTCTTATAAAGTTATTTCGCGAATTTTGGTCAATAGGCTCCGCAATCAAATCGACACCATTATTCACCCGAGCCAGACTAGCTTTCTTAAAGGGCGTCGTGCTGCTGATAACATTATCATCGCAAATGAGCTTCTCCATAACATAAGACGGAAAAAAGGAAAAGGAGGCTTGTTCATGGCTAAACTTGACCTTGAAAAAGCTTACGATAACCTGAACTGGAATTTCCTTTTCAATACTCTCAAGGAGTATGGTTTTGCCCATGATTTCATTAGACTCGTCATGAGCTGTGTGACTTCTGTTACTTATGCAATCCTTTGGCACGACAAACCTTCTACTTTCTTCCAGCCCCACTGTGGTCTTAGGCAGGGAGACCCGTTGTCTCCTTATCTTTTCATCCTTTGCATGAATGTCCTGTCTAGACATCTGCAACAAGGCGAAGAAATGAATACTATTAAACCAATCAAAATTGCCCGGGGGGGCATTGGCATTTCTCACCTTTTATTCGCGGACGACATTCTTCTCTTTGGTCGGGCAACTAAGGAAAACTCTCGGAATGTTTTGAACATTTTTAACTCTTTTAGTACTGAGTCGGGGCTTAGGATAAACTTGAACAAATCTAAAATCCTCTTCTCCAAAAACACCCCCCGTGACATTCGCAACTTTATTTGCCAGCAAGCGGGTATTCCGGCCACCGACCGGTTTGATAAATATCTGGGTGTGCCCCTTACTCATGGCAGGATTACCACTGACTATTTCTCTCACCTCATTACTCAAACCCGTTCGAAACTAGCAACTTGGAAGATCCATTCTCTTTCGTTAGCAGGGCGTACTACCCTTGTTAGGTCGGTCCTTAACGCTATTCCCACTTATACGATGCAGGCTTATGTCCTTCCCAGTACTATCGCCGCCAAACTTGATTCCATTAGCCGTAATTTTCTTTGGGGTCATGCTGAAAATGATAGAAAATGGCATCCTCTTAACTGGGACAAAATCACTATTCCTCTGGCTAACGGAGGCCTGGGTATTCGCAAGATTAAAGCTATAAATGAGGCTATGTTTATTAACCTTGTGTGGCGTCCATGGGATAATCCAAATTCTTTACAAGCTCAAGCTCTTAAGTCTAAATACCATCCAAATGATACGATTTGGTTCGCTAAAGCTACCTCTAAGAGTTCCCATTTTTGGAAACATGTCTTACGTGCGCGAGACACACTCGCAAATAATCTCCGGTGGAAAGTTGGAACGGGGGAAAGTATCTCCTTTTGGGATCAAAATTGGCACCCGGTCGGACTTATCAGGGGCCTCCTGGTAGGCCCCCTTCCTCTTAGGAGTATGAACCTGAAAGTGAAGGATGTTATAGCAAATAATATATGGGATCGGGATACGCTCCTTAATATTTTACCTGCAAATATTGTTCAGATCATTACAGCTATTCCCCTCCCCCTTTACCACAACAGACGTGACACTATTATTTGGCCTTACGATAAAGGCGTTTGCACTGTTAAATCGGCATACATTTGCATGCAAAGGCATTCCATACCTGCTCATGGGGATTGGCGTTGGATTTGGAAACTCAATTGTCCTCCTCGCATCCAAAGTTTAATTTGGAAATGTTGTCACTACGTTCTTCCTGTTCGCTCCAATCTCTTTTGGCTGGAAACTAATCTCTGTCCTCATAATTGCGGTAGCGAGGAAACTGTTGATCACTGCCTTAGGACTTGTCCCATAGTCAAGAACATATGGAGTCAGGCGAACCGGGAGGCTTTTAATGGTCGCCACCTGAACAAACCTTTTCACGTCTGGCTCAAAGCTAACATAGGGACTAAAATTACTGTCCAAATCTCATATATTCCCTGGAATGTGGCCTTTGCCTTTATCATATCCCTAATATGGACGCATCGCAACAAGTTGGCTATTCTTCAGGAACCTTTCCCTGAAGCCCATGTGTTAATCACTACAGCGAAGGCCCAAGCTCAAGACTATATTTTTTTCACCAACCAAAGTCAGAAAGCCAGCACCAGTGTTCAATCTTTAATAGGCTGGACACCTCCTCCTCCGCATTGGCTGAAAATCAATACCGACGGTAGTGCTCATCAAAGCCAGCATCTAGGGGGAGCGGCGGCTATCATTAGAGACTATAAAGGAAATTGGGTGGTCGGCTGTTCGCGGCGCCTACTTTACACCGATAGCCACACCGCTGAGTGGTGGGCGGTGAGAGACGGCCTCATCCTTGCATGGGACCATCAATGCCGTAATTTTGAGCTAGACATTGATGATAAATATGTTGTTGAATTACTAACAAATGATAAACCCCCCACCCCCCTCATGGAAACTTTGGTGTTGGACTGCAGGGCACTCCTTAAACGTCCTTGGCAGGTAACTGTTTCCCACAAGTATCGGGAAACGAACTTTTGTGCGGACTTCTTGGCAAAGCAGGCGGCGGATCAGCGCTCCGATTTTCAGTTATGGGAACAAGCGCCGTCCTTTTTGACAAACCACCTGTATTTTGACTCAAGTGGGAGAGTCACCCCACGCTGTGTGACTCAGTAGTATGTTTTAAATAAAATTTCTCCGCTTTTCAAAAAAAAAAAAACCAATGTGTTTTTTGTTTTGTCCTGCAAACCAAATGAGTTTGTATCACCTACTTGATTTTATTTTTTTTAAGAGTAGACATTAATCTGTGACGGAATCATGGCTCACAGTTGTTAACTTAGTCATAATAATGCTTTTTTCTACTCTCACATAGTTTGCATATTCAAATTTTTGTGTTGGATGATCATATGAAGTGGAGAGGCAGTTTAGCTAAGTTGGACATTGGTAATTAATTCGGGAGGTCATTTTTCATGTACCAAAAATTGTATATTTTCTATGTGTTTGTAAGAGGTCACTACATATGCTTTCTTGAATTTCTACTTTTATTATAAGAATAAAAAACGCAGTTATGGCCTATAAGAATAAGAGCTTCCTTTTACCAGATTATTACTCTTTAATAAATATAAAAAAAAAGAAAAGAAAAAGATATGAAGTCACTCGGGCTCAGGAGGCAAAGGATTTCGGTACACATTTTGCTTAGTTTTTCTTCTCTCAAACTCATTTCCAAAAAGAAAGGAAAAGAAAAAAAAGGACATGATAAAGAAAAGGTGAAGGGAAATATAATTATATTAGAGAGCATTAAAGAGCATTGAAATTGAGTACAATGAGACCTTTATATAGGTAAGAGAAAACTATCCTACCAGAAACAGAAAAAAGGATCATATAGAAGTTAGAAGAACTCTAGAATAATCTAGACATAGGACAATAGGAAAAAGGTAATTGTCATATTAATATATATAATCTATGATCCCCCCTCAAAGTCAAGTTGGTAGAAAAGAATAAGCTTGAGTTTGAAGGTTATGTCCAGAGCGGTGTCTTGATACTAGCTGCACTGTGTGAGATCCAAGTTGAGAAGAATTCCATGTGTAGAGTCCGGTGGTGCAAGAACAGAACAGGGGTCCCAGGGTGAGGTTCGACGACCATAAAAGGTCTCGGGGTGAGACCGGCGACTAAGAATTTTTTTATTTTTTTTATTTGAGATATACTAGAGTTGATGAACATCAAGAGTGGGCGGTGGCTAGGGTTTCATCATAAGCGAAGATTAGTGTATAGAGGGGCAAGAAAGAAAGACCAAAATTCTGAACTCAAGAAACAAAGAAGAGCACGAAAAGAAACAAAAGCACATAAATTGGCCGGGCGAACGGCAGAAGGCCGTCCGCCGAACTTTGAGAAAAAAAGTTGAAAGACTCTCAAACCAGCGGATCGTATAGTTCTGATACCATGATAGAAAATATGAAGGGAAATATAATTATATTAGAGAGCGTTGAAACTGAGTACAATGAGTCATTTATATAAGTAAGAGAAAATTATCTTACTAGAAACAGAAAAGAGGATCATATAAAAGTTAGGAGAACTCTATAATAATCTAGACGTAGGACAATAAGAAAAAGATAATTATCATATTAATATATACAATCTAACATCTCAAACTCATTTCCAAAGAAAAGAAAAAGGACATAATAAAGAAACAACGCTTAACAGCTCACGCAATCGCTGTTTTAAAAACATGCTTGCGGGCAAAACATGAGAGTAAAAAACATATGATTACCTGCTTACACAGTACTTACTGTGGAGTTGGACATTATGGTGAAATCTATTATATATCACCTATATTTCTACTTTGATATGCGCACCATACCATAGGGATCCAACCATCATACAAGAAGCCAAACTATTTATCCCACACAGCAAGTATGGCGAACTTGTCCCCAAATCAGGAGTGGCTTACTATTTTATGAAACTGAGTACTATTTTATGAAACTGAGGAGCATAAATTTTTTTCTACGACAATACAAAGGGTTGGAGATTGGAAGTAAGAAACACCATCTTCACTTAAGAGCAAAAATACTTGAACTACAAGCTCATTTTAAACTTATTTATCGGTTGGAGGTAGATATATGATCCATTATAAAAAAGTACAAATCTCTTAAATGAACGGTTAATCTGAACTTGATTAAATTCCGAAGATAGTGCTATCAAAGTCGTCTTCGACTTGTACGTGAGAGTGACCATAACTATTTTCAAGAAGGACTCACGCATCTCTAGAACTTGATTCCTTCGTTGTATTAATTCAACTAGTTCACCTGTGTTTGAAAAGCTAGAACAAAGGTGTTTACCAACTCTGCTTCTTCATCGTCCGTTCCTTTATACGGTTAGAAATATTTGCAACACATACAATCCAATAATGATATGAAGGATTACATTGACCGAGTTACTCCAACTACTCCCGCAATGAGTCATATATCCACTCTCTGAAAGCTTAATATAATATCATTGATCTTTTAACCAAAGCGCGATAAATTGACAAATACAATATATAACTTGCATCAAAGCTGCACACCTGTCTCCTTTCATCATTTATGTCCCCCAATCTGCAGAAATTTCAACATCTTATCTCCTCGGGGATATAAACTTTTTCATATTTTTTCTGTTCTCTTTGCACTTGTAAAATGAGATCTGCCCAAGTTACGATTTCCCATGATATCCGGCATTAAACATATTTTGTTTTTGGACAAATTACACTTATATCCATGAAGTTATAATATAATTACAGTCAAGGACAATGAATTTTAAAATGTAACATTCCGTGACCAAATACTTTTAAAATGTATCAGCCGTGTCCATTCGTTAGGGTTCCATCCAAAAATTGTATTTTTTGTATGATGTCATCAATATGTATTTTTAAAATGACGATACTACCCCTTGTACTGTATATATTGAAAAATATTTGTTTATTATTATAAATGATTTATTTATCAATTTTAGTTTTAGGATATTCTTGAAACCCTAATTTACAAATTAGGATTTTCTTGAAACCCTAATTTACAAATTAGGATTTTCTTGAAACTCTAATTTGCAAATTAGGGTTTTCTTGAAACCCTAATTTGCAAATTAGGGTTTTATGTTCTCTCTCCCATTGCCTGTGAATCTGAAGTCCCCGCCGGCCGTCGCTTCCCTCCCCCGCCCCCGCCCCCGCCGTCGGCAGTCCCTCATTCCCCGACCCCTTACCACCGGCAGCCCCTGTCCACACCACCCCACCACGCCATCAGTCTTACCTCTCAATTGCATGGAAGTTATTTGCTGCACTTGACTCCATGATAGTAGAGGTATTGTCATCTGTACTTTCTCCGGTTTAAGCTTCCAAGGCTCTTGAGCAAAGGGACATTGGACAAACAAGTGATTCAAAGTCTCAGGCTGTTGGAAACATAAAACACACCCCAATCATTCAATTTAATTTTACTTCCAATCCTCCCTTACATACAAGCCACATGATCATAGCACATTTAGGAATACGCCTTGAAAACCATATTAGTTTTCCCTGAGGCGTAGGAATATACTTGGATCTTATGCCATTTCAAGCAGTATTGATCCCGAAGATACCACTAGGATGAAAGGTCCATGTAATACTATAAGCATTATCAATGTTAGGTTGAGGCATTGCTTCTAGTCCGGAGCTAAATTCCTTAGACCTTAAGACCTGATCAGAGGGTTTCTCCATTCACTTTCATGAATAATATCACAATTATCAAGCCAAAGCCATTACTGGACCACCGGGCAATCCATTATCAAGCCAAAGCCAAATAATTTTCACCATCTCCAAAGTTGATGCCTGATTTTAAGTATCTTGCACCAAGTCCAAGAGAGACTCCTAGGTGTCTTGAAAGTCCAAAGGTGTTTGGCTCTGATGGTGTAAATAAGGCACCATTTCACCCAAAGTAAATCTTTTTTATGTACCAAATAGCAGCCCTTCCCATTCGTCCAGTCTCTTTGTTGGGAGTTAATCTTGATTCACATAGTTATTATGACAATTGATGAGGAAGAATGAAGACATGAATAAATGAAGAGAAGCTGAAAAGTGAAAGGTTAGAGGAGTTACTCATAACCTATGAGTGATTAATTAGGGAGATGAAAAGTGAAAGGTTTGGGAAGTTATCTTTAATAGTTAAATGAGTCTTTAAATATCTCAGTATAAAAAGGTGTGTCACCTAGTTATTTTGTAAGAGAAGTAAGTGAAGTGAAAGAGAGAATATTATAAGTGTGGAAAGAGTGAGTGAGTTTTATGAAATAGAAGTGTTGATTGAGTAGTGAAAACTATCCAAGAGTGTTTTCTCCTCTCCACTTCCTCCTCCTCTACTATAATACTCAAAAGTATTTTCGCTGCAAATATATATCCCTTAATTGTACCCACCATGCAACAAAGTGGTATCAGAGCTTTGGTTCTAATGGCGGCAACAAGTGGAGCATTTCCTTTCCCAAAGCTCGTTAAAGATAACTATGAAAGGTGGAGCGTCCAAATGAAAACCTTTCTTGGTGGTCAAGATGTTTGGGAGGCCGTAGAAGAAGAATATGTGGAACCGGAAAACTTGGCCGGTGCTAGCCAAGCCGTGAAGAAGGCTGCCAAAGAAGCCCGAGTGAAAGATCAAAAGGCTCTTTCACTCATCCAACTTGGCGTCGATGACAATATTTTTTAGAAGATTGCACAGGCCACCACCGCGAAGAGAGCATGTGATACGTTGGAAAATGTTTTTAAAGGCATCGATAAGGTGAAAAAGGTGCGACTCCAAAGCCTTCGAGGTGAATTTGAGTCTTTACAAATGAGACTCCGAGACGATATTTGACTACATCTCTAGAGTTCTATCGGTTGTGAACCAACTTGAAAGAAATGGTGAAGAGATGGAAGACAATTGGGTGGTCGAGAAGATCCTTCGATCTCTTGATCCAAAATTTGACCATGTAGTTGTTGATATCGAGGAGTCCAATGACACCGAGACTATGACGGTCGATGAGCTCTCGAAAAAATTGCAAGTCCATGAGGACAAAATCAAGAGGAGGAACAAAGAGCTTATCGAGCAAGCTCTTCAGGCCAAGATGAATATCAACGAGAGAAAAGACGACACCAATAAGAATCAAGGCGGTTGAGGTAGAGGTCGTGGACGAGGCCGCAAACGAGGTCATGGCAGAGGCCGTGGTGTACCAACTTAGTACAACAATAACGAATCGGGTTCAGAATTTCGTCCATCGAGAGGACAAGGACGAGGTCGAGGAAGATGTGGCTATTATCAATGCCAAAACAAGAAAGACGTTGAATGTTTCACATGCCATCGATATGGACACTATTCTTGGGAGTGTCGAGACGAACAAAAGGAGGAAAATGTGAAGGCCCATTATGTAGAGGAAAATAAGGTGGGCGATGACATGGTCCTGTTGGCACACGATAGGTCAAAAGAAGAAAAGGAGAATTCTTGGTATCTCGATACCGGCGCCAGCAATCACATGTGTGGCTACAAACACATGTTTGTCGAGATGGATGAATCGATGACAGTAAATATTACATTTGGAGACATGTCCAAAATCCCAGTCAAAGGCAAAGGCAAAATTCTGATCAAATTGAAGAATGGAGGCCATCAGTTCATCTCAAATGTTTATTATGTTCCAGAGATGAAGGCAAATATTTTGAGTGTGGGTCAATTGTTGGAGAAAGGCTACGACATCCATATGAAAGACAAATGTCTTTATTTGAGAGATGATAGAGGGAGCTTAATCGCTCGTGTTCCGATGTCGAGCAATAGGATGTTCTTGATGAATATCCATCATGATGCACCTAAATGTTTGAAGGCCTGTTTTGATAACCAATCTTGGTTATGGCATTTGAGGCTTGGACATCTAAATTTTGGAGGTCTAAAATTACTATCGACAAAGAATATGGTAAAGGGATTGCCATCGATAGATCAGCCAGACCAACTCTGCGAGGCTTGTCTTGTCGGGAAGCAACATCGACACAGTTTCCCAAAGGAGTCGATATCGAGAGCAAAAGCGACGTTGGAGCTAATACACACTGATGTGTGTGGTCCAATCGATCCAGCATCTCTTGGTAAGAACATATACTTTCTACTGTTCATTGATGACTATAGTAGGAAAACATGGGTTTATTTCCTCAAGCAAAAGTCAGAGGTGTTCTCAACCTTCAAGAGGTTTAAGGCTCTTGTGGAGAAGCAGAGTGGATATCAGATTAAGGTGATGAGATCTGATCGAGGTGGAGAGTTCATATCTAAGGAGTTTAAGGCATTCTGTGAAGATAATGGCATTCGTTGACCGCTTACCATTTCATATTCACCCCAACAGAATGGAGTGGTGGAAAGAAAGAACCGATCGATAGTGAACATGACTAGAAGCATTTTGAAGAGCAAGAACTTGCCCAAGGAATTTTGGGCTGAATCAGTCGATTGTGCGGTCTATTTGTCGAATCGAAGTCCAATAAGAAGTGTGTAGAATTAAACACTGCAAGAAGCTTGGAGTGGATACAAGCCAAGTGTGTCCCACTTGAAAGTATTTGGAAGCATTGCATATGTGCATGTTCCTGATCAGCAAAGGAAGAAGCTCGATGATAAAAGTGAGAAGTTTATCTTCATTGGTTATAATCAAGAGTCAAAAGGGTACAAGTTATACAACCATGTTGACAAGAAAATGAAAGTCAGTCAAGACGTGACTTTCGAAGAGAAGAGCTCCTGGGACTGGACTGATCGAGACAAGGAGCAGTATGTTTTCTATCCAATTAATACTGATAGAAAAGAGGTAGAAGAAGAGCTGATTGAACCTGTGACTCCCTCGAGTCCCGTATCTCCAACTCAATCGAGTCCATCATCATCATCGGTCAATAGTCCTGTTAAAACAGAACCACAAGGCAAGAGATCTCTGGAGGAGATTTATGATGACATAGACCAGAACCAAAGCATGTTCTGACTTTTTGCTGATACTGAGCCAATCGATTTTGTGAGGCATCAAGAAGTGAAAAATGGAGGGAGGCCATGAATGAGGATATTGGTGCCATCGAGAAGAATGATACTTGGGAGCTGACAAATCTACAATCGGGAAAGAAGCCCATTGGTGTAAAATGGGTTTATAAAGTGAAAAAAATTCCAAAGGAGAAGTTGAGAGATACAAAGCAAGGCTTGTTGTCAAAGGATACAAGCAAAGGGCTGGAATCAACTATGATGAAGTCTTTGCCCTAGTCGCTCAATTGAAAACGATACGACTGTCGATATCTTTAGCAGCTTTAAACAAGTGGAAAATTCATCAGATGGATGTGAAGTCAGCTTTCCTTAATGGTTTTCTTGATGAAGAAGTCTATAGTCGAACAACCCAAAGGATATGTTGTTAGAGGCCATGAAGACAAAGTGTTAAAGTTGAAGAAGGCCTTGTATGGGTTGAAGCAAGTGCCAAGGGAGTGGAACAGTCGCATCGACAAGTATTTTCAAGAGAGAGGCTTTAAAAAATGCCCACATGAGCATGCCCTCTACGTCAAGATGAATGGAAAAGATGACATCATGATAGTTTGTTTATACGTCGATGATTTAATCTTTACAGGCAACTGTGTGAAGATGTTTGATGATTTCAAGAAGGAGTTTGAAATGACTTATATCGGTTTGGTGTCATATTATCTTAGGATCGAGGTAAAGCAAAGAGATGATGGGATTTTCATCTCGCAAGAGGCATATGCAAAAGAAGTATTGAAGAGATTCAATATGGAAAATTGCAACCCAATCAGTATCCCCATCGAGGTTGAAAATAAGTTGTCAAGACACATCAAAAAAGGTCCAATCGATCGGACCTTGTTCAGAAGTTTGGTTGGTTGTTTGAGGTACTTGACTTGCACAAGGCCTAATATCCTATATGCAGTTGGTTATATCAATCGATATATGGAGAATCCGACAACTTATCATTTCAAAGTGGCGAAAAGGATACTTCGATACCTTAAAGGTACAATTGATCTTGGTGTATTTTATCCTGCATCAGGTGATATGAAATTAGTGGGATATAGTGACAGTGATTGGGCTAGAGACATGGATGATCGAAAGAGTACAACTGGATTCGTTTTCTATTTTAGTGAAGCAGCATTCACATGGACATCAAAGAAGCAATCGATAGTGACTCTATCGACATGTGAAGTTGAATATATGGCTACAACATTGACTGTTTGCCATGCGATATGGCTAAGAAGTTTGCTTAAGGAGCTCAGTTTTATTCAAAATGAATCGACACAGATTTATGTCGATAACAAGTCAGCCATAGCTCTTGCTAAGAATCCAGTCTTTCATGATAGAAGCAAGCACATCGATACACGATATCAGTTTATCCGTGGGAGCATTTCTAAGAAACAAGTCCAAGTCAAGTTTGTGAAGTCTGAAGATCAAGTTGTGGATATCTTCACAAAGCCCCTGAATAGAGAAGTCTTCGAGAAGCTACGGAGTCGACTTGGAATGAGAGAATCAAGTTTAAGGGGGAGTGTTGGGAGTTAATCTTGATTCACATAGTTATGACAATTGATGAGGAAGAATGAAGACATGAATAAATGAAGAGAAGCTGAAAAGTGAAAGGTTAGAGGAGTTACTCATAACCTATGAGTGATTAATTAGGGAGATGAAAAGTGAAAGGTTTGGGAAGTTATCTTTAGGAGTTAAATGAGTCTTTAAATGTCTTAGTATAAAAAGGTGTGTCACCTAGTTATTTTGTAAGAAAAGTAAGTGTAGTGAAAGAGGAAGTATTGTAAGTGTGGAAAGAGTGAGTGAGTTTTATGAAATAGAAGTGTTGATTGAGTAGTGAAAAATATCCAAGAGTGTTTTCTCCTCTCCACTTCCTCCTCCTCTACTATAATACTCAAAAGTATTTCCGCTGCAAATATATCTCCCTTATATTGTACCCGCCACGCAACACTCTTGATTCAAAGACCCCTTTCCTTTTTAGGTAAATGTAAGTCCTTCCATGCCACTTCAGCCTCAGTGCATCTCACATCCTTTTCATGCCAAGTAAATGACCTGATTTTATTTTCCACTTACTTGATAATCTTTTTGGGCAAAATGAAGATAGTACACCAGTATACTTGCAAACAAATCAAGACAGATAGAGCTTGTTTCACTAAGCCAAAATAAGACAAGTACCTTGTAGTCCAGCAAGAGATTTTACTTGTCAACTTCTCAAGAAGGATTTATAATCCTCACACTGTAGCTTTGCAGAAATTAGGGGTAGTCCCAGTTATGGGGAATGTCCCGACAGGGACACCAATAATATTAACCCAATTGATAGACGTAGCTTCATCCATTCTAGCTAAAACGATAAACCATTTGGTCAAGTTAGGAAAAAGACCTAATAGGTGCTCAAATTCATCAAGAGCTTGTTTGAGAAGCCTAATTTTAGATTGATCAGCTTGAGCCAAGAGAAAAAAAAGTCATCAGCAAAGCAAAGATGATTGATTTAGAGATCTTTGCACTTAGGGTGAAAATTAAAAGAGAATTCACGTTGTGCAGCGTAAGTGTCTACAAGTCTAGAAAATGTTTTCATAACCAATAGTGTAACACCCCTCAATTTCCGGAGCGTTAGCCAATCAATCGATCGATTCTCAATCATCCAAACACCTCAATTTCACTAAGAAAATTCTAATAAATAATTATATCAGAGCTTCTTTAATAACTCAAATTCTCAGCTAATTATTCTTAAATGCAAAGACTAAATTAATGTACTCAATTTAGTAAGTTACACATTGATTCCCTCGCAGGGGTTTAAATAAACAAAATAATGAAAATATAAACCAACTCCATAATCAAGCTCTAACCAATCCAAGAAATCTACTGACAGTTATTACCTGCATAAGGGAACAAAAAAAGGGGTGAGCTTTTGGAAACTCAGTAAAGTCGCTCAAAAATTAGAAGAGGGATTACAAACGATTAACATATATATTTCTGAAGGCAATAAGGAAAGATATTTAACTCAACCCCTTAAATTAGATATCAATAGAAACAATTTCAATTACACTATAAACGATGATGCATATAATATTGAACATGAGTAATGCAAAGCTACACAAGCAGTGTAGGAAAACACTTAGTAATGATGCACAGGCAGTGCTCAGTAATAATGTGGTTACATGTGCATATGAACACTAGTTAGACCATTAATGTCACGACCCAAACCCACGGGTGAGCCCGTGAACCAGGTTTGTGACCGGCCGCAGGTCCATTGAGCTCCCACCAAGGGCTTTGCCAGGGCCCTACTCACTAAAACCAATACAATCACAGCGGAAACTTAATCTTATACAACTCCAAAAATAAAAAACTTCAGTTCTAACCTTAATACAAATAGATATTTATCAAAAAAAATATGAAATTGTCTCTAAGGGCAACAACTATGCTACTTGAAACCAAAATACAACTTTATAGATAATTGTATGCCGAAAGTCCTTACAACCCTTCTTACAAATAAACCTAGGATAGAATTCAACGTCATCTAGTTTAGTCTCTGGAGCTCCACACTAAATTCTAATCCCACGCTCGTCATCCTTGCCTTACTTTTTAACCTGAAAAGATAAGTAAGGAATGAGCTTTCACGTGCTCAATAAGTAACTAGTGATTCCACTAGCTAGACAATAGCACGTCAAATAAGAACTCAGTTTACAATTTAGCAATTTTACGAGATGAAATCACGGAGTAAATAATCACTTCTATAAGAAATCATTATGTAAAACGGAATAGAGTAAAGGGAACAAATCTGAGGGCATAAAAATCAGTTACACACAAAAACACCATCACCAAACTGTTCCAACCAAATACTGGCTCAAACGATATGCTGTTATCAACGTTTGGTCCCACTGACCTGGACCCGTCAGCATACATTGTCCTACTGACTTGGACCCGGAATTCAATCTTGGGATAACAATCACTGTGAAAACAGGGGCGACCACTTGAAGTAGTAATGCGCATTACGTCAACGTACAACTCCCCGTTGACCAGGGTCCACAATCTAACTTTTCTCTGTTAGATATGGGGCACAACAATCGAGTAAGCAAAAATCACCTTTCCATTTATCACAATATAATCCTTCAAGCACTGATTGTCAAACCATCTCTCAACATATCAATAGTTTTCCGAAACATTTCATAATCACAATAGATCAACAGCAAAACATCTCATTTGCACCAAGCGCTTCAAATTCAAAAGACAATATAACTTCAAACAAAATATCATCTACATGCTGGTCTGATTTTCAATTCAACGAGAAAATAAGCAATGCCACAAACTTTTTGACAAAATGACAAAATTCTTTTCTCCAAGCAAGCAAAAGCAGATAAACGTAGCCAAAATAGTTGATAGTTAATAAACAATGCTTATGAAAAGTAAATAACACATATGCCTTATAGAAACACTAGTTGAATCAGCAGATCACTTACAGAACTATTAACTGAATCTGAAAGTTTTTCTCCTAGAATTTTCAAGTCGAAATAACTTGACTTGATATACTAAATAAATAGAGAACCCTTTTTCACCAATACACTAATTTAGCATACTTCAAGGATACAAAAAATTCCCAGAAATTTTCAACAGTGTATATCTAGTAAAACTAATGGGGGTGACTTTACATCACTTGATCAAAATAAGCTTAGAAATGACCTTTAAAAATCCATTTTACAAAGTTGTTATTTGGTTCAAAACGTAAAATCGTCCGAATCATTTTTGTTGTTTTAAATATTTGGTCGACCTTATTGGGCTCTCGAAAGCTCGCTCCTGTTTGACTTCATTTTTGCAGGTGATAACCAACAATCGCATTAGGTGTGGAATAAATCCGAGCGAGGGAAAGAGAAATTTAGTTTTAGTTTTGGTCATTAGAACCCCTACGTGGGTTATTATTGTTATTTAGAACTTTTGACGTAGACTTGATGTTTCAATTATGATAGTACGCTAAGAGTATTATTTTACTCAATGGTTTAGTTGCTCTGATTGGCTGATGGTTCTAAATTGGTTGAGTTTGAAGGTTCTATTGCCTTAGTGTAAATGATCGAGCGAGTGCTAACGTTCCGAAAATTTCGGGATGTTACAATAACAGAGTCCAAGAAATTCGATAACAAATCAAAAACTATATATACGAGGACAATTTGATGAATTTGGGTTTCGGATAGAAATCTCTTACCTCGATTCAAGCAAACAAAGCTAAAACGCCCTCGATCAAGTTCACTGAATTAACCTAGATTGGCAAATCACTTATCAGAACCCATTCTACACTGCTATATTATAAACCTAATATAAACTACTCACAACATACTTCCTCCTCAACCGGGAATGATGCAATCCAAAGTGGGTTCTATACACGACCAACCTAACCAGAAGACCTGACACACTCCTCGAGGCTCAAAAATAACCCATAAAGGATATTAATTCTCATTAAGCATTTTTTACGGCTTGAAACAACATATGAATTAAAACTATAATTTTCTCAATTTTTGAATAAAAATAATTTCTTTAAATGCACTAAAAGCCCATATAAATAGCCGTAATTATTTCTAGCCAGAAATAAAGTCCCATAGTTTTTGTAAGAACTTTAAAAAATATATAAAAAATAAATACATTTGTTGCGACGGAAGTAATTCCGTTTATAATTTCTTTAAATGCACTAAAAGCCCATATAAATAGCCGTAATTATTTCTAGCCAGAAATAAAGTCCCATAGTTTTTGTAAGAACTTTAAAAAATATATAAAAAATAAATACATTTGTTGCGACGGAAGTAATTCCGTCGCTAAACGTCATTTAAGCGACGGAATAAACCCTCGGCAATAGTCCGTCGTTAAAAATGTTTGCCGACGGCATGATCTGTCGCTAAAGGTATTTGTTGACGGAATTTTACCGACGGACTTTTAACGACGGGACAATCGTCGCTAAAAAGTTCTTAGGAAAATTTTAATTTTTGAGGGTTTTTAAAAACAATTAAGCGACGAAATTCTACCGTCGCTAAATATTCCGTCGGTAAAAAAGGCTTTTATCGACGGACTTTTAGCAACGGAAATTCCGTCGCTAAAAGTCATCCCTTAAAACACACAGATCTGCTTTTCTTTCTCTCTCCCCGTCTATCTCTCTCTCTCTTTTATCTCTCACCCACCCACCGGCGTTCTCACCTCCGGCGACCACCCTCTACGGCGACGTACGGTGACCCACCTCCGGCGAGACCCCCGCCCTCTCCCCTACCCCCCCCCCCCCCATGAGTTGTTCCATTGCACCACCTGCGGTTATTCCGTCCACCACCTGCGGCTACCGGTCACCTGAATTCTGTCGAATTATTCAAATTAAGGTAAGCTTCTCACTTCATCACATTTCGTGTATTTAATCGATACACTGCTGGCTATGAATATACCTATCAAATCTAGATTTGAACAGTGCTCTAAGCCCTAAAAATGGAGGACTTACCTTAATATCTGATTAACAATACATGTTTGCACCTCTGAACTAGTAATTTCTATATTTGATTATACCTATATCTGCTTATGGTGGTGTTGGTAATGTCTACATCTCAGTTTATATTCCTTATCTTTCTTTTTGAGAACTATATATGTTTTCACCTCTGAACCAGTCCCCCAACCCGTCAAATAAAAAAGAAACAAGAACTAATTTTAAATTAAGGGCATCTAAGACTTAAGAGGGTACAAATTATAATGCACAGAGCATGTTGTGTGATTAAGGGCATCTGTGATGAAGCGACTACTAGTTTGAGAACAATCAGTGGTGTTTCTATGTGTGTGCATGTGGCAGTAGTTGTGTTAGGGGCTGTGTGTGTGTGTATGTTTATGTGTGTGTGTGTGTGTGTGTGTGTGTAGCTTGTTGTATGTTAGTAGGAAGGGGCTGCAGGGTTTAAAGAGAAAAATGGCTGTGAGGATATGTGGGTTTGGAGGGAGAGAGGTTGTCATAGAAAGCCTATATGTGGGTGTTCTATGTATGTGCATGTGTTTGGATGCCTTGTGCACACATGTGTGTGCTTATTGAGCGTTTTGAGTGGTGTGTGAGTTGTGTTTTGCGATTGAACACTTAACAATATCATGACATGAATTATAGCAGCCAAATGTAGCATACCTTCCACCTTGCCTCCCTGAACAACAACCAAGAATTTCTGTCGAGTAAAGTATCAAGTTGGCCTAGCTCAATTAAGGCACCTTTAATAGCTCGAGCTAAATTCTTGTCCTCATGAGCATTATAGAAACAACCCCGAGCATGGGCATCCATGTCTAGATCCTTCCAAATGGAGCCACCGTGCATCAGAGTTGGTCCACTGCCCAATACCCAAAGGCAATACCTACAAAAACAAGAACAAGGGTTCCCGTTTGGTAAAGCAACTCACTTTAATTTTTTTTTATGAGTGGAGTAGGTTCTTCCTTTTGGAACTAAGAGATACCTTCCTCGGGTTAGAGCCACATTGGCTCTTTGACGGAGGGAAAGTAAACCCACCAACCCACTGTTATTACATCATACTGTAGAGATGATTATGGTATCCTCTTCACCGCCTTGAAACCCATCAACATAACGAACATTCATAGAGAAATAGCTATTTGTTGCACTGTATTTGTTTCCTAGTTTCTCCTGAATAGCAGAAACTTGAGCTTTATATGGTGATATGCAACCAACACTGAGCTTCTACTTTTTGGCAATAGATTCTGTAAATAGAAAGAATGTGTACAGAATCCCGCGCACCTTAAGTGAGAAGTTAGGACATAGTTTTAATTGAAAAGAGGTTGATTAATAATAGAGAGGTACCTTTAAATAATATCACAACTATCTTGGCAACGACAGTTACTTCGACCATACTTTTTGAACTATGGCTGTTGTCAAACTCCTCTTTGCCATTGCTTACATTTATAAAAGAGTAGGATCCATACATGTCCCCTTTCAGAAGATGTCTTTGATAGGTTATTTCCTTGACGTTGGGACCATCCGATATCTTTTGGTCATAGAACTCCTTATTTGGAAATAAGCTTATTGATGGATGCATCCTATACTGGACATTCAGAAGGTGTCTCTCGTGTCCAAGTAACACCAGACACTCAAATAAGCTCATGTCGAATCTAGCCTTCTCACAAATCTAAAGCATGTAAATTACAATAAGTTAGTAAATTCACAAGTGCGAAAATAAATAAACAAAGACAGCATTTGGGCACAAACCTTGCTTTGAACCATTGCAAGAAGTTGCCTCTCGTCCCCTATGAGTACAGCATGGCGGAGACCAGAGAGCTGCAAGGGAATATCGGACTCGCATTCTCTGAGCTGAGCAGCTTCATCGATCATTAACAGATCCAGCGGTGTCATACCTTTTTTTCGCAATTTGACAGAACTTGAAGCGGTGCAAAAAACTAAGCATGCATTTTTTAAGTAAAACCTTTGAACTTTACTGTAACCATAAATCTTTGGCACAGATAACGTTTCCCCTCCACTTATAAGTGACGCACTGCATTCTCCCTCTGGGTTAGTGAAATACCGCAGCAAAGCCAGCTTAAATTTTAGAGGAGAGGGAAAAGAAATTATTTTTGAAAGTTTAAGTGTTGTAAACTGCTCGAAAAGGTTCTCCTAAAGAAATTCACTTTGCACGTCATTTTGTCGCACTTAATTGGATAGAGCTAAAAATGTGCGGTATTTCGTTAATTGCGAAGGGGCTGCTTAACCCTAAACCCTAAATTAAACTAATTGAACCCCCAATTGAACACTAAATTGAATGCCTTAATCCAATCGAACCCTAAATTGAACTAATTGAACCCAAAATTGAATGCCCCAATTCAACTGAACCCTAAATTGAACTAATAGAACCCCATAATTGAACCCTAAATTCAAGTAATTGAACCCTAATTAAATCCTAAATTGAATGCCTTAATCGAATCGAACCCTAAATTAAACTAATTGAACCCCTAATTAAACCCTAAATTGAATGCTCTAATCCAACCGAACCCTAAATTGAACTTATTGAACCCCCTAATTGAATGCCCCAATTTAACCGACCTAAATTGAACTAATTGAACCCTAAATTGATGTAATTGAACTCTAATTAAACCCTAAATTGAATGCCCTAATCGAATGGAACCCTAAATTAAACTAATTGAACTCCTAATTGAACCCTAAATTGAATGCCCTAATCTAATCAAACCATAAATTGAACTAATTGAACTTCCTTATTGAACCCTAAATTGAATGCTCCAATTTAACCGAACCCTAAAATGAACTAATAGAACCCCCTAATTGAACCTTAAATTGAAGTAACTGAACCCCCTAATTGAACCCTAAATTAATTTCCCTAATCGAATCGAACCCCAAATTGAAATAATTCACGCGCATCGGATATGTGCATTTTGAACAATTTTTTCCCATTTGAACATTGATCATTTGTTTGATAATTTTAGGTTGTTCATTGTGCATTTGAGAATTGTGATTATTGATCGATGATTTTAGGTTGTTCATTGATGATTTTAGGTTATTAGCTGTGCATTTGAAGTAATTGAAATTATTAATTAATGATTTTATGTTGTTAATTGATGATTTTAGATTGTTAATTGTGCATTGAGCATTTGAGCTATTGAGATTGTTGATTGAGAATGGGACCCAATTGGATTGAATGTGTGATTTTTATTGGATTGAGCATTTGAGAATTGAGATCCGAGATTGTTGACAGAGGATGGGACCCAATTGGATTGAATGTGTGATTTTATTAATTTTTATTTCATTTAGCATTTGAGAATTGAGATTGTTGACGGAGGATGGGACTCAATGTGATTGAGATCCCCGTTAGGTAGCACAGACACGGACAGCACGTCCGATCGACGCCGACACCAAAACAACATATTTTAGCTTTAAACTTGTGGACACCTCTTTAATGGGTGTCCGGCACCTCTTCAATGGGTGTCATACACGGTGTCCGGTGATTAAAAAATAAATCAATGTCTTCAAACACCGCTGAGAGGTGTCGGATACGTGTCCGGATGTGTCGAGGTGTCGGTAGGTCATGGACACCCCGTCCTATCGACACCGACACCGAAAAATGTCACATTTTGGCTGTATACTTGTGGACACCTCTTCAAGGGGTGACACACACGGTGTCTGGCATTTAAAAAATAAATCAATGACTTCAGACGTGTCCGGAGGTGTCGGACACGTGTCGATAGGTGTCGGACACGTGTCAGTAGGTGTCGGACACGTGTCCGGAAGTGTCGGACAAGTGTCTGGAGGTGTCCGACATGTGTCCGAATATGTCGATGAGGTGTTGAGGTGTCAGTAGATCACGGACACTCCGTCCGATCGACACCGACACCGAAAAATGTCACATTTTTGCTTTATATTTGTGGACACCTCTTCAAGGGGTGTCTGACACCTCTTTAAGGGGTGACAGACTCGGTGTCCGGCATTTAAAAAAAATCAATGACTTCAGACATGTTCAGAGGGATTCAGACATGTGTCGGTAGGTTTCGGACACGTGTCCAGATGTGTCGATGAGGTGTCCGGATGTGTCGATGAGGTCACGGACACCCCGTCCGATCGACATCGACACCGACACTGAAAAATGTCACATTTTGGCTTTATACTTGTGGACACCTCTTCAAGGGGTGTCCGACACCTCTTCAAGGGGTGACGAACACGATGTCTGAAATTTAAAAAATAAATCAATGACTTCGGACGTGTCCGGAGGTGTCGGACATGTGTCCAGAGGTGTCCGACACGTTTCCGGAGGTGTCCGACACGTTTCCGGAGGTGTCCGACACGTTTCTGAATGTGTCGATGAGGTGTCGAGGTGTCAGTAGGTCACGGACACTGTGTCCGATCGACACCAACACCGAAATGTCACATTTTGGCTTTATACTTGTGGACACCTCTTCAAGGGGTGTCCGACACCGCTTCAAGGGGTGACGGACACGGCCTCCGGTATTTAAAAAATAAATCAATGTCTTCGGACGTGTCCAGAGGTGTCAGACACCATACCGACGCCTTATATGAGGTATTGGGAATTGAGATTGTTAACTATGCGTTGAGAATTTGAGAATTGAGATTGTTGACGGAGGATGGGACCCAATTGGATTGTGATATCTGCGAATAAGTTGAATGGTTGGTTGTTGAATTTAGGTTAATTAGGTTAACGCGACATTTTTAGCACCCCTTAGAATCTCATCGTGGCTCCAGCACTGGCTATAATTAGCCCTAATTAGTCCCGATTAACCCTAATAAACCCAACTAACCCTAATTAGCTCTAACGAGCCTAATTAGTTTTAATTAACCCTAAGAACCCAATGAAAATTAAATTAGCTGTAAGTACCCCCAAATTGATCATAATTAACACCAATCTGTCCAAATTAAACCCTAATTACTCATATCTTGTAGACCCGTGATTAGATTAATTAAACCCTACAACCTAACTAACTCTGATTACGCGCCTAAGTAGTCGTAACTAAGCCTAATAACCCAACTAAGCCTAATTAGCCCTAATTAGGACTAATCAACACTACTTCGCACAATTAAACCCTAATTAGCTCAAAATAAATGTAATTAGTCCTAATCAACCCTAATTAACTATAATTAGTCCAAGGTAATCCTCATTAACACTAATTAGCCCTAACATAACCCAATTAAGCCTAATTATCCCTAATTAGGACTAATCAACACGACTCCGCACAATAAATCCGCTATTAGCTCAAAATAACCCTAATTACTCCTAATCAACCCTAATTAGCTATAATTAGCCCAAGGTAATCCTCATTAACACTAATTAGCCCAGAGATGGTTCAATTACTCGTTGCTTATAAACCCTGCATTATTTATATTCGTTGTTGTTTTGCGAAGTCCATTGGCAAGAAGATGGTACAACTCGTTGCCAACGAATTCTATTTAAAGTGGAATTGGTAACGTATGCAACGATCTTTCTACATTTTTGATATTTCGGAAAGATTCTTGCATATATTATCAATTTTCGAACGCATGCTTGCATGAAAACCCTTAGTTCCCGTTCAAAGGTAGTCATTACAAAGTAATGCTTTGTAATGAGCCTTTGGATGTCCAGTTTGGACAATTTGGAAAAGCTACGTGTTTATAAAAGCAGTGTTTCAAGTCATGCTCTGTGTTCTATGTCGTGGATATTTGGTACACGTTATCATGTATTTCTCTGGGTGCATACAGATCTGGTGTTCTAACATTCGTCAAACCTTGCAAGGCAAGGTTAGATGAATGTTAAAACACCTAATCGATGTCGTGTACTTAGAGAAATGCGGGGAGGTGCTGCCGAATTTTCCGCAGACATAGGACTAAGCATGAGTTATTCACTGTTTTATAAACATGTGCTTTTGTGAATGGGATAGGACCACTACCTATTAGAGAATGGAGGGGAAATACGTAGACATGTTATCACATTCATGCATTCATATTTACATCGACCCTGCCTAATGATTGGTCATAATTGAAGGTGGTATCCAGTACAATAATTTAGTCGTCATGTCGATCGATCGAAGTTGGATGAAAAGGAAGAATGTTGACGATTTTGAGGATCGCGTTGACGAATTTCTCGACTTCGCTTATGTGTATCCTGCACATGTTGACTTTGATAAGATAAGGTGTATGTGCGGTAGATGTGAGTTGTTGCATTGGAGAAAAAAATTGAAGTAAAATGCCATCTTCGTCGGTACGGTTTTATGGGTGGATACACAAGGTGGACGCAGCACGGGGAAACGATAGTATTGTCGTCTAACCCGGCTAGTCAAACTAAAGTTAGGGAGGAGGCACGATATGATTACCAAGATATGATTTTGGATGCTGGGCATGCTAATGTTGACTGAGGTAACGACGGTGGTGACGACAGTCCCCAACCGCCAAACGAGGGCGCTCATTAGTTTTATGAGTTGTGGAGAGCTGCGGAAGAGCCTCTGTGGGATGGAGCTTCGAAACACACACGACTGTCTGCGGTTAGTAGGTTATTACAGTTGAAATCAGACCACAGGCTGAGTGAGAAAGGTTTTAACGAGTTTGTTACCTTAATCAAAGAAATTATGTCCGAAAGTGAAAAGCTACCGCCGTCGTACCATGACGCGAAGAAAATGATGAGGAAACTTGGGTTGAGCTATGAGCGGATAGATGCATGCAATAATGATTGTGTATAGTCAGACGCACATGCGGAAGAAGGACAATGACGAGGTGCACCGGGCGGGCGACTATATTTCAGATATTTCCCGGCGGATCGATGTGAGTCAATTTGTTTAAGTTGTTAATTTTTGGTCTTTCTAACCTCAATGTCTGTTGCGTTAATTAATGCCCTAACATATCTTTAAATTACTGTTTTGTAGGCCTCGTATGAACAGCTTAGGCTGGATACGCCGGAGGTCGTCAATTGGCCGAAAGACCGCATACGTGGCCTGCCTAGCACGACTGCTCCTGCCATGATAGGAGCGTCCTCACCCCCCGCTGCCCATCCGCAGACACCGGCTCCTCGGCATCCGTTGGACGACGAGGAGATCCAACGCATTGCTACGGTGGTGTTGAGGATGATCAGGGAGCAGGATCAGTAGGGTACCGCTGCTGGACATGCCGAGCCGGCCCCGGATCAGAAGGATCCAGATCCGGGACTCAGCAACCCCTGATGAGCCCCTTCTCGTGCCCGGTCCCAGCTTGTCCCTCCTCGACCCAGCTTGTACTCTTATCCCCTCCCCTAACCGGCTGTATCCGGTTCCCAGCCTGTACATAATGAGTATTTTTTATAATAATCATTTTTTATGATTGATTATATATATTTCTTTGTGTATTGATTATTGTGCTTTGTTGCTGAAAAATGAAAATTTTATTATAAGTCAGGGTAATAGAAAAAAAAATTTTGACTTTTGGCGACGGATTAATTTCGTTGCTAAAAGTGTTCCTACTATCAGCTTTTTAGCGACGGAATATTTCTTCGCTAATTTCACAAAACAGAAAATAAATTAAAATACTTAAAATATAATTAGCGACGGATATTCCGTCGCTAATTAATAAATAACTCTGTCGCAAAAAGTGAAATATGAAACGATGGATTTGAAAATTCCGTCGCCAAACTTTTAGTAACGAGCTTTTATACGAGGGACTTTTAGCGACGGTAAATCCGTCGCTAAAACCTTTAGCGACAGATTTTGGGCTTTTAGCGACGAATTTACCCGTCACTAAAAGCCTTTTTTCTTGTAGTGAAATCTGATAGCTTTGCTTGCTAGTTCTTTGTGACCAGTTTAGAGCTCAATTATCTCTGTAAAGTGGCATTTTTTTCCTGAATTTGCCAGGGCAGTAATTTTGGTAATGGCTTCTCAGAGAGTAACACTTTGTAGCTTACTGGAGACAAAAAATGATAACAAATCTCAATATTAGAGTAAGACAGACCTAGACAAAATCCATGTCTATACCATCTAAAAAGAAACCTAATTGAACAACATCCAACAAGTAAAAATAACAACTTCCTAACAAACTATACTTGTCAAGCTTCAAATTTCCCAACCGCTTAAGTGAAAAACTTCTCCATAAAAACAGAGCCCCAGCAACACACCTTAAGGTTACTTAGCTAAAATTTTAGGATGCACTTATTTTAATTTGGTTGTGAAAAAAAACTACAACATTCCAACCCATTTCTACCATACAGTGCATGCTCCATGCAACTACCAGAAGGGAAAAATCACACCATCAAAACCACGATGGCATAACTCCAACTATGGGTACCAATGATATGATACCCATTAAAAGGTTCTAGATTACAAATAGTACTCAACTGGGTTTAGTTTCTACACTAACTAATGACAAAATCACAATAATGATGCTACCATCCGATCATAACGTACTTGGGATTTTTAAGTAAGTTTCTCATTTAGGTCTGACTTGAAATTAGAAAGAAAAGATCGTGTGCACATTATATTCCCGTGAGATAATCTCATTATCATTTCTAGTACATGAATGAAAACTGCATGATGCCGACCATGATCATTGTTTCGTTATAGGATCGTGATTATCATGATCAAAACTTAGATTTTCATTTTGCTTTTGAACTAGAAACACCCACATGCCTTCTGACGAGGATCGAGCTTGATTGCTTTGTCAAACTTTACTAAAGATATCGAAATATCACCCTACACAAGCAAGAAGCAGGCAAAAAATTCTGGTCAAATAACTGTGTTACGAAATCGCTCTAGATAAATATGTATAGAACACGATAACCAAATAAGAAAACACAGGAAATATGAGAGAACTCAAATCCACTTTGCATAAGTCAAATGTACAACACTCCCTCACGTGTATCTCTCAATTGTTTTCCTACTCAAAGAAGGACTCTTCTCTCTTTCTTTCCTATTCAAAGAAAGACTCTCCTCTTTTGCCCTCAGACACCTTACTTATACTTAAAAATAAGCAGTGATCTTCTCTATCCAAGCAATGTGGGACAAGATGTCTTATATACTAAGAGCCAAGTTGTAACTTTCTTTGAGTAACCGATGTGGGACATAAATACAAGACATATATCAACAATCTCCACCTTGGCTTGTATTAACAACCACTCCATGAGGAAAGTGTAATATGCCTTCAGTACATTCTTCAGGTACTCCACCTTGCATCCCCTTTAAAGGTAGGGATGCACTCCACCTAGAACTCAACAAGAAAGAAGATGAATCAAGCTCAAGCAATGCTTAAACTTCTCTGTCGTGACTGTCTTCGTGAGCATATCAACTACATAGATTCTCGCCCCATCTGCCGCTCACCGTAACATAACGTTGATCCCTTGTCCAGCTGTAACACAATAATCCCCTTACGTGCGTCAGCCCCATCCTTGGATACCAATGGGATCATCCACTCCAGTTGGCCTTCTTTACCCGTCATCATCATCACCCCGCAATATGGATTGAGCGTAGTGCTCGAATTTTCCATGAAGTCCATCCCAAGCACCACCCCAAGCTCATCCATGTCGATGATGCTGAAGTCGGCCTTCCCTGTCCATCCGTCAATCCTCAAATCGATGTTCTTGACGACTCCCTTCGTCGGTCACTCCTCAGAATTCATGGCTATGAACCGACTCCCATCCTTAGTTGCTTTTAGCCCAAGCCACTTGGCAACCCTTGGACTCATGAAGTTGTTGGTAGCCCTGGTATTCACAAGCGCTTCTTGAGTCTTCTCAGCAACGTCCATCGTTGCGTAGAGCAAGCCCCGTTTCTTCTTGCTCTTCTTCCACTTGGTAGTTTTTTCCTTTGACTTCTGCACGAACGCATTGACCATCTGCAATGCCCCCGTGCGTGCCTTCTCGTCGCTGCAAGAAAAATCCCCCTTGCTGCCTTTGTGCTTCTAGAGGAACGCAATCATCTTTCCCTTGTGCGAGCAATACCTCATGTAACGCAGACCTACATAATAGAAGCATCCTCCTCTAGGCCTCCCATGAGCCTTGTGGTCACGAGAGTCACCCTGCTTGCCTTCGTGCTTCTTCTTCCCTTTGTGATGGCGACGACGTCCATGGTCCCTACTCCACTCATTATCGGTTGTCTTGGGCTAGCGACTATTTGACCTACCATCTCCCCTATCTTTGGCACGCTCGTGCCTTGGAAATCTTGGCCTCTCACCTTGCTTGAAGTCTTCCAACCTCTCGACAATCGCCATGGCGAAAGCCAAGTCGTGAGGTTCCTTTCGCCTTAACTCAGTGGCAACCACTGCTACAACCCGTCAACGAAGAAGCATAGTCGTTGTCTCTCGGACATCTCCGGTATTTCGAGCATCAAAGCCGAGTACTCCTTCACATACTCGCGGATGCTCCCCTTCTGCCTCAGCCGTCGAAGGTTGATCATCACCATATCTTTGACGTTCTCCGGAGAGAGCTGCCTTTTTAGTTCACTCTTGAACTTCTCCCATGTGTTGACGTCGCACCCATCCGTATAGTGATACCTCCACCATAAGGCAGTTGTATCCGTAAGGTACATGACCGTCATCTGCACCTTCTCTTCCTCGTCGTCGATGTCGAGGGCTTCAAAGTACCGCTCCAAGTGCCAAAATAAATTATCCACCTGCCTCGCCTCTCTCGCTCCATCGTACGATCTCGGCTTTGGCATTTTCTTTCGCCTTGGCTGTACCGCGATATGCCCCTGTCTCGTAGCTCTTGTAAGCTCCCTCTTACAAGAAGCTAATTCTTCTTGGAGCTCCATGACTTGCCCCTTAAGGTCATTGCTCCGTTGGACCTCCCACTTGGTGAATTGGGCGACCCTATCCTCGATCAAGTCATCTAGCTCTTCCTCCTCGTCGATGTCGAAGGCTTCAAAGTACCGCTCCAAGTGCCAAAAGAATTTATCCACCTGCCTCACCTCTCTCGCTTCATCATACGATCTCGGCTCCGGCATTTGCTTTTGCCTTGGTTGCACCGCAATACACCCCTGCCTCGTAGCTCTTGTAAGCTCATTCTTACAAGCAGCTAGTTCTTCTTGGAGCTCCGTGACTTGTCCCTTGAAGTCCTTGCACCGTTGCACCTCCCACTTGGTGAAATGGGCGACCCTCTACTCAATCAAGTCATCTAGCTCCTCCACGAACACATCGACTGTCCACTCCAGCGCAGTTAATCGACTGTCTACCTCCAAGTCATCTAATCTACCTGACTTGAGACAGTCCGCTGCAAGTGCTTTCCAAATGCCTTGAGCTTGCTCCTTATGCGTGCTTCGGCATCCCTTATCGCACCGCTCAAATCCTTCACCGTGCTCTGCCATATGATAAAATTTGTCTTCCCATTGAATTGTCACAGGCATACTTCACGGTCGTGTCGTTCTACATATTTATCCTCTCAAATTGATTTCAATTTTGCCCAAGAAATAAACCTGGAATGCTCTGATACCACTTGTTACGAAATCGCTCTAGATAAATATATATAGAACACGATAACCAAATAAGAAAACACAAGAAATATGAGAGAACTCAAATCCACTTTGCACAAGTCAGATTTACAACGCTCCCTCACGTGTATCTCTCAATTGTGTTCATACTCAAAGAAGGACTCTTCTTTCTTTCTTTCCTACTCAAAGAAAGATTCTCCTATCTTGCCCTTAGACACCTTACTTATACTTAGAGATCAGCAGTGATCTTCTCTATCCAAGAAATGTGGGACAAGATGTCTTATATACTAAGGGCCAAGTTGTAACTTTCTTTGAGTAACCGATGTGGGACATAAATACAAGACATATATAAACAGCATTGTACACAAAACCCCTTTCTACTTGTGCTAAATTGAGCAAGCTAAGCTGTTGTGAAGTTAGTGTCTAGTGAAATTAGTAGAAGCGTTTCACACAAACCCTTTTCTGTCATTAATATATTTAGTAGAATTTATCCATTATGAATTTCGAATCAGGGCTTGTTGCTTCAATGAACTCGATATCATCTTTTTACCCAATTTCTCAAAGAATGAAGCGAGTATGAGGGAACTAACTCATCCAACTTCTTGATGAATCAAAGTTTAGCAGATCAACATCTTCTATACCAAAAACAACTGAGCCACCTCTTATACTAGATAAGGTATCAGAACTCCAATCCAAAGTTACAACACAATCAATACTCAACCAATACACGCTATTAGAATAGAACATCGATCCTTTTAAATAACAGGAAAAATGTATAGATATAACAACATATACAGGTGTGTGTGTGTGTGTGTGTGTGTGAGAGAGAGAGAGAGAGAGTGGGGGGGGAGGGAGAGAAATATAATGAACCTGAGATGGTAGATTCTTAGGAGCGACAGCAGCGCAGTGAGTGTGTTAGTTACGCGGTGTCAGTAGCGAAGGTAGGTGGCGCAGGAGGCGGCCAGGGAAGCAGAGAGTCAATAGAGTGGGTGGCGGCCGACAGTGGGCTGCAAGAGAGAGAGAGAGAGAGAAGGGGCAAGGGGCAAGGGGCAAGGGAGGGGAGACAGAAAGGAGCGGCGGGAGGATATGTGATCAACCTGGTGAGTGCAGGAGTATGTGGATAGTGCACGTGTGTAAGGGGATTGGTGCGGGGAGGGGGTTGTGTATTTGTATGGTGTGTGTGTGTGAGGGGCTGTTGTGTAGCCATGGTGTGTAGGGTGTGTGTACGTGCTTGGTGGGTGTGTGTGGGGGGAGGTGGGGGTAGGTGTGCAGCCTATGGGTATGAGTGTGTGTATACAGTATAGGCTGCCTTACAACGTGTGTGCATGTGCGTGGAGTGAATGTGTGTGTGTGTGTGTTGTGTTGTGTGTGTTCGTCTATTGTTATGTGTGTGCGCGCGTGTTCTGTGTTTACATCCGGTGTGTTAATGTGTTGGTATGGTATATGTGGTCTGTGCTTGTTGTAAGTGGTGTGTGTAGACAATTTGGTACGATGTGGGTCTACCATGTGCTTGTGTGCTTGAACCTTGTGTTTATCAAGGTGTACCCTATGGTTCTGTAGGTATATCTATAGGTATACCATGTTCTTGTGTGCTTGAACCTTGTGCTTATCTAGGTGTACCTTGTGGTTCTGTAGGTATACCATGTGCTTGTGAATGTGTACAGGGTGTATGTGTAGCAGAACAATGGGTGTTTATGTATAGTTTGGTCGGTATATGACTGATATGTTGGGTATATGGTTGCGTCTGTGTCAATTGTGTTGTTTGCATCGTGTAAATGTGTGACCGTCACATTGCTTGGAAGATCTTAGAACTAACGGTTTGTTGAATAAGAATGGATTAGTGAGGATAAGATACGCGGCTACAACCGTACACTTGGACTAACCGTCAAACTTTTAGACCTGATCTAATCCTTGAGAGGCTTAATAGTGCCATCGCTACAGAGCCTTGGCTAGAGATAAACCCTCTTGCTAAGGTTATTCATCTCCAAAGAACCCACTCTGACCATGACTCTATCTTACTTCAAGCTAAATGCATAGACAATCATCTGACTTTTAGTTATCCTTTGCGGTTCGAGATGGCTTGCTACTCTTATCCGTCGATGATTGCTAGCAACCGGAAGAGAACATTAAATTGTATTTCCTCTTCCAACTCTAAACTAGAAAATCTTGCCCGCGAGTTCCAAAACTGGAAAAAAAATTATGGAGATACTTTTGACAAATTAAAGAAAATAAGACTAGCTCATTTAGCTGGTGTCCAACACCAACTAAATGAGCCAACATGAAATTGTACTAGCACAGAATCTCGTGCCAAGCACGGGATGGTTTATTATAGTAATTTATTTTAATAATTTTGAAATGCATAATAAAATAAATTGCACAATTTTATAATTTTATGGTTATTTCGTCAAATTAATTTTTGGCTTGAATTTTCTTGTAATAAAAAAAATTAACCCTTCTGGTAAAATATTAATAAGCAATGTTCTTGTGCATATTTCTTAATTCTGATTTGGTATCTATATCGATGAACAAAATTATAAGTTTACCTAATACACAAAAATGAAAAAGTAAATTCTATTGAGAAAAATATGCGGAGAACATATTGAGATCAATTTGCTATAGCACAAAACATATTATAATTTTCTAAGTATCTTTTAAAATTAATTTGTACCTTTGAATGGGTTGCCCGTAAGGTTAATTACATATAGTTTAATTTTGATATAGAACATTTTAGTCTATATATTTGTTTATAGCATGAATTTATAAAAATTAATCAACACGACTAATTAAGTAAGGATGATATGAAATTTATAGAAGCAAATGTAATCCACCAACAAACTATACAGAGAAAATAGTAATCAGTGCATGATGTAATTATATAAGGTTTAAAAAGTTTAATCAACATGACTATATATGATAGCTCAAAATCTCGTAGTAAGAAAATTGTTGAACAAAATGTAACCAAGATTTTACGAAGTATACAATAAGCATGCTTTCTAAGTAAGATTATCTTCATATATAATAAGGTTTTCAATCTAAGTTTAGTCTACGTTCATCACAGCATAACTAATATCTTTTTAGATTTTATACGCAATTGTGTTCAAAATTATAAAAATTAACATAAAATCATAAATGGTATATTGCTTAGAACTTAGAATGCTTAAGAGTTAATTACTCACAATAAAAATAGCATAGAAAAAAATTTGTTCAAAACTTTTTCAACATAAAATTAGTTGAATTTAAGAAATACTCAAATAATTAAGGTTTTAAATTTACACTATTTTTTAAATACATCTCATATAGAATCTGCATATTATGGTATTTTTATATTTAACCAATGCGACTAAATATGATAGCACAAAACCTTAGAGTAAGAAAATCACTGACCAAAATTTTTAACCAACATATTTATCAAGTTAGATTCATGTTTAAATTTATATAAAACTTAAATATGAATTTTAAATAGTAACTAATTTTTCTTATTTACCTTTCTTAAGTAATTTTTATTTTACAGGTTGATATTTCATGTTAGAGAGCTTTTTAGATCTATAATATTGAAATCAAGTCATATTAGTTTACTATATTGGTTAGAAAATTTTGAATGTTTTGAATTGATTTTTGAATTGCATAAGGCATATTATTTAAATGTTTACTATATTTACCGAATTAATTAATTACAAAATTTTGGACCCTGTTCCAAATAATGTTTGGAGGTCTTTAGCATTATTAATATGTTTAACATTATTTTTTTTAATTCTTATTATATTATAAACACAATGTAATGAGGTGTCATAAATTATCATTGCATTTCTCGCCTGAGTTATTAGATATTATAGCTCAGAATCCCAACCGTCCCCCGACTTATGTATAACTACTTATTTGCCCCCAATGCCTAAAGTACCTTATCCACCCAGCTATATCCTAAAAGAGTCATTTTTTTTTAAACAGCTGATGAGTATTTTGGGCAATAACGGTCGTTCCGAAAATTTCTCACTCGCAACCCTAAACTGCTTATTCAATTGAGCGTCAAAGCTCAAGCCCCAAAAATATAACGTACGGCACCGGAATGCCACGAAATTTCAGACACTCAAGCATCACCATTATTTTAGAATACTATAAAATTCTAGGCTAAAAGAAATTTTATTTACTATGTTAAATAATTCAAAAACTTGTTTTAAAAATAAATTTGTTTGAGACACTTCCCATGCCCAGAAAAAATCCGAGAAAAATCCTCGTCAAAGGATTCCCAAAAGGAAGGGAAGTTTTAGTTTTGCACTTTGTCTAAATCTATTCAGAAGAGGTCCTTAGAAATAATTTAATAACTATCGTGATAATGAAGCGTTACGCTATATCCGTTCGGGCGCTACACTACTAAGAACGCTAAAAATAGCGAACGACTTTCAAAACTTTTGAAATTCTGGAATATACATTATCATGGCTATGTAAGACTATTATAAAAGTATCATAATTTAATAACTTAGTTTAATATACTATTTAAAAAAATGCACCGAAATCTCTTTTACGAATAAAATTACTTAGCATGCTTATCGAGCTCCGAAAAATCTGAAATTTTTACTGTGTGTATATCTTGCAAAAGTAACATAAGTTACTTCTTTGAGTTCTGTCCAAACAATACTCTAAAAATATTTTAAAAATTCGAAAAGGAACTGCTCAAAAATTTATCATTAGCGACACTTTGAAGTTCAATTTAAAACCACAGTTTTCCCTCTCTCGCTACAGCACCTTCTTCCTCATGCAACCCATCAGTCTACTTCTTCCCAAAACACTGTTCACGCAGCCTTTCTTTCCTTCCAATTTCTCATTTACTCATTTTTTTTTTTACACATACACTTCTTGCATACATACACTAACTCTACTCTTGCCTTGTAGCTTCCCTTCCACCTCACAAATATACACCTCTAATACACACAAATGGGTTACTGAACACACTCATTGACTCCCTTATACCTTACCTCTCCTCCCAAATTCCCATACCCATTACTGTAACTCCTCATCTCCATTTATAGCTACTGCCTTGCGGCAGTAGCTTGTTCTCCTCTTGCCAAACTTCATTCTGTTACAACAACTACTCACATCATCTCACCAGTATTCATGTTATATACACCCCAAAAACTTACCCTAAACACACACCATTCAAGCACCCAAACCACACTTATATATATGAATACACTCATCATTCACGCCAACACACCCATGCACCTGTTGAATCCTTCTCTTCACTGTATACCCATTTCCACACATCTTCTTACCCTTCCCTTTTATACTGGCCAACAATACTCACATAGCTCCCATATCTAGCTTCCATACCCTGTTTATGTCACCTAGATCAAATCATGGCAGCCCCTCCATCACCTCTCTAAGGTTATTCTCGTGTTCCCCTTGGCGAACTCGCGGCTGCGCCGGAGTATTTAGTCACGGCAGCCAATGATCCACTTTCTCTCTTTCTTTATCATTCTCGTTCCTCCATGCGCTAGCCATCATCCACGGCACCCACGGAACTCACTTCCCAAATCTCTGAACTAATCCGTCAAAACCCATAGTCACAGCCACCATGGCTGCGACTTGCTTAAGTTTAAAGTTACAAACATGCATGTTTTACACCTACGAATCCATAAATAGTATGAGGAAGAAGGTAGAAGCATACCGGAATCTCGCCGGAATTCTTTGGGTCCTTCTCCCTGCATTTGCCTAGGCGCTTCTTCCCTTTTGCCGTTGCCGAAATGCCATGGTGATAATTAGGGTCGGCTGGAGTGTAATCTATATACATATATACATACGAAAAATGAACCCTAGTTCCATTAATTACCACCAGCCCCCTACTCTCTCATAATTTATTTATTTATTTATTATCTTAAGCTTTTTATGATTCTGAAACCATTTTTCAAAATCGTCATTTACGGTAGTTTAAGATGCTAGCATAATTTAACGGTGTCTTATGTCCCCCGCTCCACTAAATTGTCGCTAAGAATGGTTCTAATAAAATAACACTGCAAATTATAGATATTGTCGTTCATGGTTCTAAATATCATTTACGCTAATCGCCCTAAAGACCTCAAACAATATCTTTCATAATTACTAACGTAAATTATAACTTATGATTCTGCAATTGTCGCTAAAGGTTCAATAAAATTCACTTGAGAAAATCAAGGCTATATATTACGTATAATTATTGTCACTCTAAGTCATCAAAGGAAATATACTAACGCTGGTCAAGAGTTCGTCGCTAAAATTCAAAAGAACATCACTCCTAGAAACTGTCGCTAAAGTAATAATAACCGGGGAACGGGGCATCACGGCAGGCACTCCTTAGAAGCATGTGGCTTGTAAGAGTTTCTCATGTATAGAAGAAAACCAACTTTGGCGTGGACCTCGTGGCAAAGCAGGCATGCAATCAGCAAGAAGGATACTAATATTATTAAAATCATGCGACAATATTTTTATCAACCCTTTTGCATCTTCATGGTTGTGGGAGAGTTACACCACAATGTTTTACTCAAATGAATGTTGAATAACATATCTTCTTGTTTCCAAAAAAAAAAAAACTCTAATAAAAAATTGAAAAATCTTACTCAAACAAATGCTGCACACGTCTCCCTTTATTATTTCTGTTCCCAATTGTATAGAAATTTTGATCTCGTCCTTATCTTGTAAACTTTATTATGTTCTTTTCTCTTTTCATGTGTAAAATGAGATCTGCCCAACTTGTTGATTGCATCATGATATCCAGCATTAAACATTTTTTAGTAGCTCTTAAATGATTTCGCAAAGGAAGATGCTCTTGAATGATTTTTTGGTAGCTCTTGCATGACAGGGGAGACCAAGTTTTCACGTGTCACGATGCAAATAGAAAAAGGAGACGAACAAAAAAAGCCTCTTGGAAGCAAATGCGGACATATATCTTGGCGACTGATTGTTGTTGTTTTTTGACGAGATTAGATTAGGTGAAAAGGAGAGAAAGAATGTCTGTCACGCACTGACCATTCCCCTTCCAAACCCAGAGCAGAAACAACAAACAGAGAATTTAGGAGTGTGGATTATAAGGAAAATGATTATACTGCGTAAAATATAAGAGACAGTGGCAACAAATAAAAAAATGGTAACCATTTATAAGGCTTGCACGGCAATTGGTTAGCAGGAGCTATGGCTTAACAAATGTTGGAGTATTTTAATAAAAATGAAAAATACTAATGTTTCTTTTGAAGTCATAGTTTCGTTTTGTGTCCTCCAAAATTGGGCTTTTATAAAAAATAAAAAAAAGGGATTAAATGTATCTATAACATTATTGTTTAACACCATCTTTTTATTGGTGCATAATTGTGGTTGAAATGCCTCATTATACTATTTATGGTGGTTTATAACACCTCATTATAACTTTTGTTTTATTATCATTTCAATAAACTTTAATGACTTTTTAATTGATTTTGATGACCTTTTTTGTAACCTATATTTTAATGAAACTTAAATGGTCATGAGTTACAAACTTAAACCACTATATATACAAAGTGGGTGGTTTTTGTTTGTAGTATGGACATAGGCACTTGCTGCAAGTCTTATTTTGTTAAAAGGCAGCTTATTGCCTTCTCTCTTTTCACAAAAAGGTCACCTCAATACACAAATATCAATTTGTCTTTTGTCATTGCCATATCTTTTTCTTTAATTTGTTGAAGCAGTGTCTCTGTTATATTGACACTATGGTATAGCAATGTTATTTGTTGAGGCAAAGGATTGGGCAAATAAGGGTGTTGAGTGAAGCTTCTGCTTTACTCGATTGTGCAGAATTCGAGTGAAGCAACAATTTTGAACTGGGCTGTTGTATCCTGGAGGCGACGCGTCAGTACCTTACTGCACCGGTAAATATCCGAAGGGGCGCGAATCGTCTTAAAGAGAGCGACCTAGTCCGCGCCTCAACCCAGTGCCACTATACAATATTTTGGCCAAGAAATAACCCTTACGGGCGAAACTATAGAAGCCTTTCATGGAAGTTTGAAAGTATTCAAAGAGGATCCTTTGGACCTCCAGTGGCTACATCTTTTGGTAAAAATGCAGCAGCTTTTTAGAAGACATAGAGGTAAATGCAGTTTTGGTTCACTTAGCCAATGGAGGTAATTATTTACATTTTTCTTTAAAGGTTTATTTCATTTATGTGCACACAAACAGATTGTTTTCTTGATTATTATCTTATCTTAAATACAACAACAAACATACCACACATTTGTTTCTAAGGGGAAATGTTGCAACAACACAGCCAGTAATTATCTGGTTGTCTCCGACCAGGAACAGGTGGAGGCGTTGCTACAGATAGCAGCATGACGAGAAAGCGGAAGCAAAATGATAGGGAAACAGAAAAAAAACGAAGAAAAACCAAAGAGAGCCCAAGGATCGGAATGTCGCTAGATGTATGCTTTGATACCATCTAGAAATATGTTCTTTATAAAAACTTGAAGGGTTACATCTTTGTTAATTCCTTGATGATCAAAATTACAAAGAAACAACTTTCTTTTTATTTTTATTAAATGTTCTTTATTCCAATCAAAGTGTAATTACAACTCAACTGATCATTTCAGTCCTCCTATCAAACAGAAATTCTATCTATCTCACTATGACAAAACTATTTACATATCCACATAACTATTAAGAATGCTCTCCTTGTGTTAGAACATAAGGGTGTATTTTCCAGTTTCTGCATAGCTGGTTGTTAATCTCAAAGAAACTACTTTTATTGGTGAAAGAGATAGAGATAAGAAACTAAGGCTCCGTACGCTTACAATATTTGTTTTCTGTTTTCATTTTCATGATTTTCATATTCAGTTTGAAAATCCGTTCCTGTACTTTTATCATTTTCACCAAAAAAAAATTAGTTATTTTTTCTTATAATGGGTTAAGTTTGAGGGAAAAAAGCTGAAAACATCTTGAATGTGTTTTCAGTTTTTTGTTACTATTTTAGTAATTTTATTCAAAACGGAAACAGAAAATGATAAAAGTACGCAAAAAAAGATTTTTTTTCATCATTATTGCTAAAAACAGAAAACGAATTTCGTAAACGTACGGGGCCTTAATCTCGGTAAGATAGAAACACGGCAGACTAATTTTGGATTAAAAATATCTTCTAAACTTCAAACTATACATTAATGCTTAATTATAGAAAGATACTCGAAGAATGAAACTCTTTCTGTTTTCCTGTCCTATGTTCCAAACAACCCTTTAAAAAAAGTTTGCTAAAGGACATTACTGTTAATGTTTGTTTAACATTAATTGAGTTTTAAGACTGATGACAGATAATCATTGAATCACCGAATCCGGATTTTTAGGTTGCTAGCCACAGAATAGAAAATATTTGAATAGCTTAGTAGTTTTTTTTTTTTAATTCAAGCTTAGGTTGCATATTCTCTTGAGGTGGCGTTGTTTGCATTCACCTCTTATGCTGTCGCACTCCATTGGTACTTTCCGTAATACATTCTAGTGTGTTTGAAACCATATCAACAAAAGTCGTAGTGTGTTTGGATGAGTTATTTCAACTTAAGATTTTAATGTGATTAAGGATTTAAATTACCTTGAAAGAAATCTAACTTCCTGTAACTACGAAATTTAGAATTTGTGAAGTCATAGAAGCGATATCCCCTGTTAAAACAATCAATATATGCTAGTTTTTTGTCAAATCCACGTCATAACTATCTTTCACAATTTAAGCCTTTTTTTTTTTTTTTCTGGCACAATCTTTCGGCTTTCCAACTGTTGATCACTCTCTCTTCCTTTCTTTTTAATTCCAGCCAAATTTTCATCTTTTCTTTCACCAACTTATGCATAATTATTTATTTTATGACCAAATAATGTTATTAAATATTCTAAGCGTCCCAAAAAAATTGATCATGTTTCTTTTTTTAACTCTCTCAAAAAATTGATTACTTTCCATATTAAATATTTCGTAAGTGTTTATAATGTTTACCCTTTTTATATTTTTTTACTTTATTTCTCTTTCCACTGCCTCGCTCATTATCTCTCTCTTACCACACTCTCTTCCCCTCTCTCGCTTGGGGTAAAATGAGAAACTCATACCATATGACTCATGGCCTAAATAAGCGTGCAAGTCAAACCTGATCAAATAATTCGGCACAAGGGAATATCCATTTGCAAAAATTGCCAATCATTAAACATTGCAAATACCGGAGATTTAAAAGTGCAAGGGCTTAATTCTAAACTTCCTAGTAATTATAAAATACTTCATCCAAACAAACTTTGAAAGCATCAGTAAGAGTAAAAGATTGGTTGTGAGATTTGTTAATGATGGGGGGTGTGTGTATTGGGGGGAGGGGGGGTTGGGTGTCAATTGGTTGGGACGATGAGTCGAGGCTGTGGCTATGGTGGGGACGTTGTGGTGGTGGTTGATTGATTGGGTTGTCGTGATCGGTGATGGTGAGTTGAGTTGGCAGTATTCGATTATGGTGGCGGCATTGTGGCGATCGGTATTGGGTTACTTTTGGGAGATTGTTTGATTGGGGGGTGGGGGGGTATTGGCATTTAGTGGGTGGGCTAGGTAGCTGTGCCGGAGTTGTGGTGACCATTGACTGTCGTAGAAGACGAGGAAGGGGGTAAGAAGAGGAAGAAGAGAATGGAGAAAACAAAAATCAATAAATTTTCTGGCAACCACGTGTTGCACGGACGATTGAAGGGAATATATTAGTACTAGTACTCAATATTATTTTTGCACTAAAGGGAGGGGCATGGGTATTGTTGCACGGACCATTGTGGTTTGGCAAGATTTTCACAAAAAAAGAAGAGAGAGAGAGCGATCTGATAGATCACGGCTAAAGAAATTGCATTTTATTTAATGCTACATGGGGATCAACAACACTAAAAGTAAAAACAATCACCACTGAAAGCATAGATAATAGAAGCGGCTATAGTCTAGTTACAACGGATTATTCGCACAAGTACTTTGTATAACAGAGCCACTTGATTGATCATCTGATCTGTCTCTGACGTCACTTGAGATGGTGAGTCTCAATGTCTTTGGTAAGTTTAATAACAAAGTCCATGAGTGTATTTGGATCCTCAACATCCTCACTTCGCTTCTCATAGACAAAGGTTCATGTCACCAATTTGTTTTGACCCGTGGTGTCAACATGAAGAGTAGCCACAAAGCTCTTCTATCTCCAGAAGATCTCCTTCAATCACCCTGAAGATCACTGTCTTGTTCTTTTCGTCTACCCCATCAATGACCTCTTTTGCAACTTTTGCTTTGCCATCTATGATTGTACATGAAAACAAGATAAAGAAAAAGCCAACATATCCAGTGCACCAGGTTAGGGTGGATCATACTCGCATGTGTAAAAGTAGAAGAAAAAACTAGTGATTCTCTTCAAGCATTACCTAAAGAAAATTTCAAGCATTATACTAAAAATCCTGAATGTAGGTTTGCTTACGGCTGAAGCTAACTTTCTCATCAATTTACGCCATATGTAAAAGGAGGCCATAAGTGACTTTTACAGCTTGTGCGTGCCATCCTTTGCGGATTGGATTTGTTTTATAGTGAATTAGAAACCGTGCGAGGTTAAGGGGTACGATTTGAGGTTTTGACTTGCCTAGCTAGCTTTTATATGTTCCATCCATTAGAAAAGCTTCCCTTTTCATCTCTTAGTCTAAGAAATCTTGTTCATAATGAAAAGGCAAACATCTCAGTACGATTTTCTAGTCCATACGACTTTGTTTTAAGCATTTGTTATTGTCATGGATGAAACTAAAGCAACTAAGAGTTGAATATGTATAGCTTAGCTGACATTGTTGCTGCATCAAAAAAAGACAAATTGGTGTTTTGGGCCTAGAAAGCAGTAGATTACTCGTTCCTTGTGTCCACTTAGGTCTGCTCTTGTGGAACCGCGCGGTAACTCTAGTTTCTGTTATTTTTTCTTTCCTGTTTTGCTATTTAATGGACCAGTCTAAGGAACACTTACACTTGCACTGGCACAGGTAGTATCGGCATCCAATGTGGAGATCAAGAAATAATCTATGACAATGACAATGTGGAGATAGTATATGAGCAGATAGAAGTGTTGTCTTTCCATGGACATAGTTCCAGAAAATGACAGAGCCAACAGTTCCCCATTCGCCTTCATGCAAATCACACCCCTGAACATTATCAGGGCTGATTATGGAGATATGGTGTGGTTTGGATCCCCAGAGCTCATGGAAAATGTCCCCGTCAGACTTAATCTCTGTTTGAGACACAATCTTACCCATTGCCAACCTAGAAGCAAAACTAGAAACAGACAATGTAGTAGCGAATTAACCGGAGGAAAGTGATGAAGCAAATACATTGGATTACGTTTAGCTCTCACTTGTCAAGTCATTTCGTTTACTATACATCAATTATCATGTGGGAATAAATTAATATTGTCAGATTGGTTTGAGATCCGTCCAATCTTCTTCGGTTGGTGAAGATCTCTATCATATCTTCTTTCCTCCTTTCAAAAACATTGGGCCCAAATAGGTGGAACAAGTGGCCTTATCTACTCCTTTTTTTTAATTTGTAATATATGTATGTGCAAAACCATGACATGATATTATTATCATGTATAACGCTAATGCAGCGATATTATTTATGCTATTCTCACTTTTATCCCATAGTCAGAAAAAAAAAATACTCCTTTTTGATATCATGGGTAGATTATGCAACCTCGTCAGGAAAATTATTGACTTAGTGACGAATGAAATGGAAAGTAGCCAAAAAGTGGTGCAATTAAAACCAAAGAGATGCTCAACGAAAGAAGATCCCCAGACTACCCACAGTCAGTCATGCTATATACAAGGAGATTTTCAACGACAAACCCTAGGTACCTCCTTAAAAAGGAACTAGCCAAATAAAATTTTACTTTCAGTGACGGTCCAATGTCTCTGGAGCAACACTTTTTGTTAAGTGGTACCCTTTTAAAATTTCCTTAGACTAAAAAGTGGCTGAGGTTACTTGAAGATGGTCATTAACTTGATAGTATTCGCAGGCCACTTGGAATTAAAATAACCAGATAAAGATGTTTTCTTGTAGTGTAACAACTTTGGGAACAGTATATTGTCACTGAATTTTTTTTGTTACTCTTATCAAAATTTGTACTGACAACTTGTTGCCCCTTCGCGACATTTAGCAATCATATCTCTTTCTCATTGCCGCAATCTTGATACATACGGGGATCAACATCAAACATATGGACAGAATGCCTACATAATTCAGCTGAAGCTTCTATCAAACAATTTGACTTTCATCATATTTTTAAAGTAATACTCCACTCATCACTCTGAATTATTGGTTTCTTATTTCCTGATCTTCGCATTCATCTCACCTGATTTGGGTGCAATTCGGGTGGTTCACGCCTTACTATTTTGTTAAACTATGACAACTTAATCCAGCATCAACATCTCACCACGAATTTAATCACATTGAATATAACTTGATTGATAATTTAACTTTCAACGTGTAAGGGAAATGGTAATCCACCTGAATGAACTAATCCACTCCATATCTGTACTATTAATGTGCGAGATATGGAGTGTACTGTTTCTTAGTTGGAGGGGAACACAGCACGGTATAAACAAGGTTAGACATATAGCCCAAGCACAAATGATTTTCACAAAGCAATGGATGGTACTCTCGCATTGCATTTGTCACTGAAAATCAAAATCATTGCGGAATTAGAATCTCTCTTAAGAAAGTTATTCTCCAATCCCTGATTAATATTCATTAGTCACTGCACCTAAGAAATGATATTAGATGCATTTGGATTCAATGTTGTTGCATACACTCCAGTAAGGGGACGCTTGAGGCTTAAAGTACATATCGTCTCTTGAAAGGTTCTAGTGACCATTTTGTAACTTCTTGCACGAAATTCTATCTAGTGGCATTTTTTCTAGCCGACAGATCTGGACCGTGATTATGGAGAATCCTCACCAATGTCTATTTTCAGAGTAGACATTATCATGTAACAGGATCGTGGGGGGATCGTGACTCTCAGTTGTTATACTTAGTAATAAAAATGCTTTTATCTACAGTTCACATAGGTTGCATTTTTCGGTTTTTGTGTTGGATAATCAAATGAAGTGGTCGAAATGGACACTGTTGTAGCTAAAAACTGGATCGGGAACCACACCAGAAAGTAGGCCTGCAAAAGAGAACACGGAGTGACCGCCGGGTGGGGTTCCGGCAGGGGAACGCTCCGATGCTTAAGTCAGAGATTGCTAACAATGTAGAACTCTGAAGAAGCAGTAAGACACAGTGTATATGTGTGTGAGCTTGTCCATACCTGACGGGTTAGACCCCTTTATATAGTAGTAGGAAGGAGAGTCCTAGTATAATTAGGTTTTGCACAATTACAATCAGAATCGAATTAGGATCCTAGAGGATCCCATGTCAATATTAGCTGATAGAATTAGAGCCCTTTTAGGATTCTGCCTGGTGATTGATATAGCAAGTGCCAAATCAATAATAAGCCAGCATGGGCTACGTGTCATAACTGTCGCGTCTTATCCGTAGATTGGAGGCGTATTTTTAGCTATATCATATGCCCTCTGCTTTTACCAGCGTTAATGAATCGCGTGGAAGCATACTTTTTCCACTGGTGATAGCGAAATATGCCAAAAAAGAATCGAATCTGTTTTTCTGACATTTCAAATATTCAAAGGCAGTTCTGCTCGGACAAAGTTCTGTTCGAACACGATTCTGCTCAGGCAGAATTGTGCTCGGTTAAGGAGCATTCTGCCGGCAGAGTGCTCGGACAGAATTATGCTCGACCAAAGAGCATTCTGCTCGAGCAGAGTGTTCAGAGGCATTCTGCTCGGGCAGAGTGCTCGGCCACGTTTCTGCTCAGGTAGAATTTTGCTCGGCCAAAGAGCATTCTGCTCGGGCAGAATTGTGCTTGGCCAAGAGGCATTCTGCTCGGGCAGAGTGCTCGGCCACGATTCTGCTCCGGCAGAATTATGCTCGGCCAATGAGCATTCTGCTCGGGCAGAGTGCTCAGCCACGATTCTGCTCGGGCAGAATTGTGCTCGGTCAATGAGCATTCTGCTCGGATAGAGTGCTCGGACACGATTCTGCTCGGCCAAAATTGTGCTTGGCCAATGAGCATTCTGTTCGAACAGAGTGCTCAGACAGGATTCTGCTCGGGCAGCATTGTGCTCGGCCAAAGAGCATTCTGCTCGGGCAGAGTTCTCGGGCACGATTCTGCTCGAGTAGAATTGTGCTCGGCCAAGAGGCAATCTGCTCGGGCAGAGTGCTCGGACAGGATTCTGCTCGGGCAGAATTTTGTTCGGTTCATTTCCATGTGTCCGTTTTGCCATTAATGCCTTTGAGCGGGAAATTTTCAAGTTTCAAACTTCTCTTCTCTTAGCTTGTGACACGTAAGGGGTATATTAACCGTTCGGTACCCCAAGAGACGGTTACTTAGGGTTTTTTCTATAAAAGGAGATCTTCACTTCATTTTTACCCCACTCGAATCATTTGGAAGCATCCTTCTCTTCAAGTAAGTCTATTTTCCTTTCCTCTTTCTGTTTAGCACTTCAAGTTTTTCGTAGTTTCCTAGTTTAGCAATAGAAAACATGTCCAAAATTTCAGTGTCTGTTTCTTCTTCCGAAGAGAATATAGATATAAATAGTAGTTCATCTTCAAGTTCAGAATGAGTTCTAACTTCAGGAAGTGAAGTTTGAACTTCAAATCCATAACTTCCACAGCCTTCGACTTCACAAACATTACCACCTTCATCTTCTCAACCTCCACAGCCTTCAACTTCTCAGCCTTCACATTCTTTGCTTGCCAAGAATGCCTTAAGAGATGTGAAGGATCAAGCTGAGGATAAGGCTAATCCTAAGCTTTGGTATACTGCTGATGAGAAGTCAAATAAGATGTCCACCGAAGATTTGTTGGAGTTGATTCGGGAATATCCTCTTCCCGAAGGTTGGTATGCTCATCTTCCTGGTTTGCAAGAACCAGCTAATTATGGAACCAAGTTTGAAACTGGGATCTACGAAGAGCAGGTGAAGTCTGGGTATAGGCTTCCTCTTCACCCTTTTGCTCTTCGTTTCTTCGAGCATTATCGCATGGCTCCCGGGAAGCTTGTTCCAAATAATTGGAGGAAGCTTGTCGAGCTTATATATTTGGTTCAGACTGCAGGCTACAAAGCAGATGCAACAGATTTTATGAGAGTGTTCTTCAAAATCTGTTTCGTAAAAGGAGTTGCCAACTGCCCGGGATGGTATTATATTCGTAGTAGGCAACGACTTCTGAAGGGTAGACCGAAGTTGAATAAGGGTTGGCATTCCAGATACTTATTTATTAGCCGTCTGGATAAAGGGGAGCTACCCTTTGATAGAGAATGAAATCCTTTCTGCAAGGATTTTGAAAATCCTGGCAAGCTTACTCCCAACAATCTCAGTAAGCACATTCTTAGTCATATTAAGTTTCGTCGCGGTCTTTCTATTGATGAGCTTCTTTCGGAGGAGCAATTAGAGTGGGCGAAGATTATTCCCCGCAAGTCTGTTCCAGCGGGTCTTTCAATTCCTCCTCCTCTGGCTATTTCTGGCATCTCATATGCTGAGACTGTTCCTCTAGGTGTGCTTCATATAGGTCATTGATTTCAATTTGGTTTCAATGTTTATTCCCGTATTGATTCATTTTTTTTCATTGCAGAAATGGCTAGCGGAAGCAGGAAATCGCCGCAAGGAGGCTTTCTTGGCGTTCTTCAAAAGGCCAAGGGAAAGAGAAAGGAAAAGTTGTCGAGTGTGAAGTTGCCCCCTGCTCCAAAAAAGACAAGGGTAACTCCTTCTAATCGCTATCCGCAAATCTTTGAGAGAGTGTCCATCGAATGAGGATCCCATCTTCTGACCGAGGTGGACACTTAGGCGTGATGACCTTGGGATGCCAGATAGCCAGATCTCTGAGCAACATCTTCTTCATGGAGTTCTTCCTCGAGACAATGAGGTGTTCCAGAATCAAACTCATGAGACCTTTGCTTGTTCCTTTGCTCAAGCCGTTTATACGGTAACACCCTTTATTCCAACTAGTTTTCTGTTTTTGCTTTCAACTTTCATTTAGCTGATTGTTCCAATCTTTATTCCAGATGTACGCTAGCGGGTCTGCGATGTTATCGTAATTTGAGATGCCGAGGCAAGTGGTAGCTGGAGAAGCTCAGCAGAAGAGAGATGCCATTAAGGAGGCAGAGGAAGCCACTCGTCGTGCTGAAGAGCTGAGCAAAAGAGAGGCTGACTATCTTGCTCAGATCGAGACCCTGGAGAAGAGACTGGAACGGGTGAAGAGGAAGACGGCAGAAGAGGCGAAGAAGGTGGAAGAGGCTCGAGACCACGGCATCCGAGACTTCCTTGACAGGAATGCCGGGGAGGAATGGCTGAAGAAGCGGACAGAAGATGGCATAGAGATTTATGAGCAGGGCTTTGCGAAGGCCAAGGAGATGTTCACTGAGCGTTTTCCTGAAATTCCTTTGGATGACTTCGTTATGCCTGCAGTCGTGTCTCCATCTGGGGAGACAACTATGCCTTCGGAGGCAGGGGACGCCGCAGCTTCTCATCCCCAGAGGAAGGTCCTTCAAGAGATGCTCTCGAGCCTTAGATTTTTCCTTTGTATCTAGGCTCATTATTCTGTTAGACTGAGTATTTTGATGCCCTTTCAAGGGCTTTTGTAAAACTCTATCTTTTTTATTGCATTTTGTTTTGCTTTACTATGTGTTTCTTGTGGTTTATGTTACCATTCACACAGCATTATTTACTTTTACTTTAACTCTAACTCTTTATTCGCCACCTAAAGAGTTGGCAAAGAAGTCAAGCACCCTCGCTTGGCCTAATCTTTGAAGAAGTAAAAGCTTTGATGAAGTGACGATGCCCCCATTAACTTTTGTTTCTTGACGGAATTAGATCTGCAGCTAATCCATTTGGCCTATTTTGACTTGTATTTTTGTAAAAAGCAAGAGTTACACACCCTACTCAGGTATTCAAAAAATCTGCTAAAGATTATTCCAGAAATTTGGGGTTTGATAAGGTCTGAGCCCCTTATCCTCCCGAAGAAGAAGTGTCTTGCCTTAGGGCAAGATGCTACTGGTAGTACCTGCGCAAGTTCTCAGCATTCCAAGTACGAGGGATGGGTTCTCCCAAAAGTGTTCCCAGTGTGTAGGCACCCGGTTTGAGCACCTTTATAACACGGTAAGGTCCTTCCCAATTTAGAGATAACTTTCCCGTCACAGCCTTTGGATCAGAGACTTCTAATTCACGAAGGACCAGATCTCCCTCGTTGAACTGGTTGGACCGAACTCTCTGATTGTAATAACGCGCGACTCATTGTTTTATAACAACTGATCGTTCATGGGCTTGAGTTCGAGCTTCTTCTACCAAATCAAGATTTTGCTTGGAGTCCATCTTCGTTGTTTTCTTCGTTGAAGTGCAAGGTCTGTATCGTTGGAACTCCTATCTCAACTGGCAGCATTGCTTTCGTTCCATAGCAGAGTAAGAAAAGAGTTTCCCCTGTGACCGAATGTGGAGTTGTTCGATAAGCCCACAACACCTTGGGGATTTCATCCACCCATGCCCGTTTAGTTTCATCCAGCTTCTTTTTTTAACCCTTGTAAAATGCTTCGGTTCATGTTTTCAGTCTGACAATTGGATTGTGGATGAGCTATATAAGTGAATCTCAGATCGATCGAAAGATTCGTGCAAAAGGTTCAGAAGTTGCTGTTGTCAAACTGTTTTCCGTTGTCAATGACCAGAGCTCTTGGTACTCCAAAACGGCAGACAACATTTTTCCAGAAGAAATCTTCACATTTAGCTGAAGTAATGGTTGCCAGAGATTCTGCTTCAGTCCATTTGGTGAAGTAGTCTATTGTCACAATCACAAATCGTCGTTGTCCAGACGCCATGGGAAAAGGGCCTAGCAGATCCATTCCCCATATTGCAAAAGGAATTGGAGAGACAACCGAAGTTAAATGAGTGACTGGTATATGTGATACTGGGCAAACTTTTGACATTTGTCGCACCTTCGTGTGAATTCGATGGCGTCTTTCTGCATCGTAGGCCAATAATATCTTTGCTTTAAGATTTTCAGGGCTAATGTCCTTCCTCCAAGATGTTGACCACATATCCCTTCATGTACTTCTTGCAATGCGTATAGGGATTCTGACGGGCATAAGCATCTGAGGTAAGGAAGGCTGAAGGATTTCTTGTATAGAATTCCTTCCATTAATGCATACCGAGCAGCTTTGACACGAAGGTTCCTCGCCTCACGTCTCTCATTTAGTAATTCACATGCGCACAAGTATTTGATGATTATGTCCATCCAACAGGGTTCTTGATCTATCATTTCAATTTTAACTTGAGAATTGATACTTGCGATCCTTGAGGAATTCAAGGTATACCGAGCGTTGGACATCTGTTACTTCGGTGAAAGCAAGCCTTGATAATGTATCTGCCTGAGTATTCTGATCTCGGGGGATTTGACGAATGATGAAGTTTTTAAACTTCATAGCTAAATTTTTAACTAACTAGAGATATTAAGCCATTCTTTTGTCTCTGGCCTCGTAATCTCCTAAGACATGATTGACCACCAATTGGGAATCACTACGAACTGATAGCGAGTCCACCTTTAAAGCATGTGCTAGCCTTATCCCCACGAGAAGAGCCTCATATTCTGCTTCGTTATTTGAGGCTTGAAATCCAAAGCGAAGTGCGTACTCAATAGTAAAACCTTCTGGACTAATAAGAATAATTTCAACTCCACTACCACCAACAGCTGAAGAACCGTCTACATAAAGACTCCAAGGATCTGTAACCTCAGAAATTACCAACTGAGGGGGGGGGGGGGTCTTCAGGTAATGTACACTCGACAATAAAGTCCGCTAGGGCTTGAGCTTTAATTGCAGAGCGAGGTCTATATTGGATATCGAATTCCCCCAGCTCGACTGACCAGTTTACCAATCTTCCTGATGCCTCGGGGCTCAGTAAAACCTTTCTAAGTGGTTGGTCCCTCAGAATGATAATGGTATGAGACTGGAAATACGGTTGAAGACGCCTAACTGATATGATAAGGGCTAGTGCAATCTCGGTGATCTTTGGATATCTTGTCTCTACATCTTGTAAGACTTTGCTGACGTAATAGATGGGTTTCTGGACTCCATCCTTCTCTTTGACTAAAACAACGCTTATTGCGACTTCAGTGACTGAGAGGTATATAAACAAGTTTTCTCCGGGAAGTGGCTTCGAAAGTAGGGGCGGAGAACCCAAGTATGTTTTGAGTTCTTCGAACGATTTCTGACAATCATCAGTCCAAACAAATTTTTTTGCTTTCCTGATGGCTTTGAAGAATGGCAAGCATTGTTCAGCTGATCGAGCCATGAACCTTCCCAAGGCTGCGACCCTTCCTGTTAACTCTTGCACTTGTTTGATGTTTTTTGGGGACGTCATGGTTTGAATGGCTTTGATCTTTTCTGGGTTTGCCTCAATTCCTCGTTGAGATACCATAAACCCAAAAAATTTCTCTGATGCAACTTCGAAAGCGCATTTGAGTGGGTTCAACTTCATTTTATACTTTTGAAGGATGTCGAAAGTTTTTTTCAAGTCTTTGACATGGAATTAAGACTTTATACTATTGACGAGCATATCGTCAACATAGACCTCCATGTTCTTTCCGATCAAGTCTCGAAAGATCATGTTCATAAGGTGTTGGTAAGTTGCCCCGGCATTCTTGAGTCCAAAAGGCATCACTTTATAACTGTATAACCCTACCGGTACACCACCAACGTAGAATCCTCTTACTATATAACATAGTAGAGTCCAAGAACACTGGGAAGTACCTATTTGCCTGACTACTCAGTTTCGTAAGGGAGCAAAGTCATTTGGTACTTGCTATTTGTGCTTTTGAGCTTGCATCCTATACTTGTTTACCTTAGATGCATGTTGCAGTGGGAAAGTACATGTTAAAATCGTTTTCCCCATTATTTAGCTCGAAACTTTAACCTTTTAAATATAAAATTTGTGTGTCTATTTTCATAAAACCAGATAGGTTTGTTTCCCGTCTAACTATTACCAGAATTATTAACTAGTGATTGTATTTCAGTTAAACTGTGATCTTGTCGATGGCCAAATAATGTGTCATTTAGCTAGAGATGATTCTTTGTATGTGTCGAGGTTCTGTTGGTTTTCAGAATCAGAGTTGTGGGTATATTTCTTATTTGTTATTCCCCTGAATACTGATTCGCTTTCTTTCTGTGAAAGGGTATAATGTAATGCACCTGATTCTGTCCTATGGCAAAAGAAAAAGAAACTGTTATTTTTTCCATAGTTCCATTGTCAGACTGAGAAAGAAAGTTGGTGGTATACTGGTTTACGGCACGTTTATACCTTGTGATTTGCTGGTTTACGAAAAATGTTAGAACACTAGCTATAGGTTTTAGTTAGAAAGTCCTGATAGTTAAAACGGTTTAGGAGCAGCAATATGACATAGGTACTTATTCGTCGTCCTTATCTTCGAATGTTTATTTTGTCATTGAATGTTCTCTTTTGAATCAATAATACTTGAAGTGTGGTGCTTTTAAGGTATCATGTGAATACATTTCGAGCATGTTCCAATGTTGAATGTTTTCAATGGTGGCTGCGTAGTATGATTTCTAGAGCATTCCTCTTCTCCTTCTAAGTTTTGATAGGAAAGGTAATACATGATTTTAGGGACCTTTTGAGGTTGATGAGAGTTAGGAGTTCAAGAAAGCTTCTGAATTACAAATGCAGAGGCAATATCGGTGTAATCGTCATAGGTTGCACAACCACTTTCTATGCTTTCCATCATTAGAGGCGGCACTCCAAAACCCACCTGAAGCTATGCTAGATGATCAATGGCAGCACATTTGCCTCACCTGCATTCAAGGTATTTGTGTTAATTAAATGTTCATAATTTTTTTTAATGCGAATTACACATTTGTCGTATCCTATATATTGTCTTTTAATGCAGAAAATAAGTGATCGTAATAAGAAAAATTGACGAAATCAAAAGTCATCTCATACTACGGAACGAAGTTTTATAACCGAAAAATTCAAAAGGAGTTATTTGTATTGTTAGTGTTTCTTTTTTGTAACATGAAATCCAAGCTAATTACTAATTATGGGCTCTCTTTCATTTTCCAGGAAACTAAGACTGGACGTACCCTTACCCTGGTTGAATTCTTTAAGTTAACAAAATACAATGAGAAAAAGAGAACATGGGTGACTGAAGAAGCCAAAAAGGGGCACGTAACATATTGGTTGATTATAAGATCCTTTTTGCACCTTTCCACTTCACATGAATTCATTTTTCTTCCTTGGATGTAATTGCAGGAAGAGATGGAACAAGAGTTGACACAGTCTCAAGGAGAGGGTGCAGAACCAATGAATGATGAATCAATTGTTGAAAAGGTTCTTGACCCCAAATCAAGTTATTTACGTCGCCGCGGGGCTAATCAACAGTCTAACTTGCCCTCATCCAATAACGTGAAATAGAAATGGAGTTGGAGGAGACAAAGAAAAGGGCAGAGCGAGCCAAACAACGATCAAATGAGTTGGCTATAGAAATGCAAGAATTTGATAGTTAGTTTATTTTTTAATTTGATTAATTTTTCAAGAATAATGAGGGTTATATAATTTAAAAATTAATTCTAAACATTTTAGAACTCAACGTAATCAATATACTAATTTATTATGATTATTGTATTCTTAAAACTACTCTTTAATGTGAATATAAAAATTCATATATCAAAAACACAAAAAATAAATTATTAGATTTAGAAGGAGGAAAATTGACGTTCTAATTGAGTTAAATGTAGACACACACACACACACACACACACACACACATATATATATATATGGGTCGTGATCCATTGCTAGCGCTAGAAGGTCCGCTACATAATGTAGCGGACGTAAATTATCGTCCGCTACATTATGTAGCGGACGGCAAAACAGCGCTAGCAACTCTGCTAGCGCTAGCAACGGATCACGACCCTATACATACATACATACATATATATATATATATATATATATATATATATATATACAAAAAATACTCATCGTTAAAAATAAATAATGTAATTATAAGTCAGCATTTTTAAATAAGATCTCACGACCACCAAACTGGTTACATCCCATATATAAATTAAAGATTTCGAAAACAACTAAAACTCTTTACTGCGATTTAATGTTGAAAAATTCGTGGTATAATTGTCGCGATATTTGTAAACCTTATAAATCTAGAAAATCAATTGTACAATTTTTAAACTCTATGTTACAGACATATATTTACGTATTAGGCTTTGATTTTGACTATTAATACCTTGATTACATTGTCATGCAATTTTTGCGCAATATTTGCATACTTAAATATGTTTAGTTTAGTTATTTTGAACTGTAAGTTGAAAGAACAATGAGTAGATTGTGTTACGATATCGGTTGACGAAGTAAAAGAAAAGCTTAAAGAATGCAAAAATCTAACATTGACACTGTAACACAATCCACTCGTTATTCTTTAAACTTATAGTTTAGAGGATCTAAAGCAAACATATATACCTATACAATATATTCTGCAACAATTGCATGACCATCTAATCAAAATTGCAATTTTAAATGTGTATGAAATGAAAAAAAAATCTTCTACTGGATATCATGTTTGTAATATCCCGAACTTCGGGAGCCAGTTAAAATAACCATCTGAGCTCTGAAAAATAAACGGGCGATAATTTTGGGCAATGATCTTGTATTAGTAGCATATGAAAGCTTAAAATAATTTTGGGGCAAAAATGTAATTTCTGAAATTTTGGGGGCATTTTCGTAATTTTGGAAACTTGAGGGACTATGTTGCAATTTTATGAAAATAATTTAAAAATCATGTTTTTTAGAGTCTTGCCACCTCCTCCTTGTTACAATGACTCAGCTAGATAAAATATTAAATATTAGAATAGATAATGACTTTGGGTGAAGATGAAAAAGGAAGAAAAAATAAAATAAAAAGGGAAACCTTTCCCTTTCGGGAAAGAAAGAAGAACGGACCAAGACAGAGAACAAGAAACAGAGAAGAAAAGGAAAACAGAGAGGCAAGAAGAAAGAGAGGGAGCTCGGACAGAGCTAGAGGGAAACTGAGAGATTTTTCTAAGGGTAATCCCTATCCCTCATGTGTATGAAATTTCATTGTGTGTGTGTGTGTGTACCAAGGGTGCGTGTATATATATGTGGGTATACAAGTGTAATCAAGTGAAGTCTTGAATAATCTTAGATTGTTGTGTGGGTTTATGAAGTTGGTAAATGGAATTGTGAGGTTTCCATGAATTTCCGAGGGGTTAGGGTATGTGAGATTTGTGTGTGTGTTTTTCAGTGGGTTAGTGTGTGTTTTCTGTGTGCGTGTGTGTTCATATGTGTGTGATGGTGAGAATATAAGGTGCATAGGTGTGTGTTTTGTTGTGTATTAGGATGAATTTTGGGTATGTATGTATAGGTAAAGGGAAATGAAGGAGGGTGATACTGTGAGTGGCTTGTGGGTTTGTGAGTGTGTTACCTGGGAAGTGGGCTGCCGAGAGGGAAGAACAGGGATGGTGAACGGTACAGTGAAGCTGGGTTAATTAAAGTTAACTGCAAAGTGTCGCTAAAGCTTATTTCTCCCAGCAGTTTCTTTACGAATTTTTAAAACATATTTAAACATTTATTTGGACAAAGTTCCAAACAGTAACCCTCAATATTTTTACAAGACGTACACTCTGGAATGGACAAATTTTTGCTGCTGACTTGGTAGCAGGAGAAACCTACTACCCCCTTACATGGCGGCCTTTCATTGGTCCATCTGTCTGGCAAACATGCTCCTCGCACGTGACAATCTTCCAGCACTTAACGGCCTTCTGCCGTCAATCGTTCTCCTGAAATTTCGGCTGATTGGAGCTGATTTATGGGAGAGACTTCCATTAAGTCTCTCTCTCTCTTCTTTTCTTATCTTCTTCCTCCCCAAACACTCCCAAATCTGCTGGTGTGGAACGATCTTCAGCCGCTGATTTTTCTCTTGTTCATCATCTTCACTTCTCCGCCTTACGGCACCGTCACACCTCTACAAGAAGCCAAAGCAGCCTTATTTTTGCACGGCAATATTGATGCCGGTCTCAACGGGTTTGCTTCTACCAAATGCCAATATGGCACAATTGATTCTACATTCCATTAAATAATCATGGACCATTACTTAAATTAATATAGAGATTCCACATTCGTCATTTCAAAGGCAGAACCGCATGCTTTTCGGAAAGTTTATGGCGAGCTCATCCGCCATGAAGCAGAATACTCTACGTAGATCTTGCAAAGAGTTTTGCTCTTCCTTCTTTTACCTTCTCTTTCCTTCATTGTCTACATAGTTGATGTTATTTTTGTCTCTTTTCCTCTCATTTTTTATGAATATGAGGTCTTGAGTCCTAATGGGACTAGAATCTCTTCATTTGAGTTTTCCTCGTTGGATTTGAATATTAGCCCTATAATCATTTCAACCAAAGGAAAACAGAAGTGTAATTCCCAAATATGAAATAGGAAAACAAGCAAGGCAAGTTGAAGCATTTGATAGGCGCGCCAAGGAGACTTTTGGGAAAAGCTAGAGACTTCTACGTGGATAGCATGGTTAACATTGATGGAAAGGTTGGTTACTGCAACGTTCAAGGCAGTGCTACCCCAATGAACTCTCTCGTTCCACATCAGCAGATTTGGGAGTGTTTGGGGAGGAAGAAGATAGGAAAAGATGTTTGGGGAGGAAGAAGATAGGAAAAGAAGAGAGAGAGAGACTTAATGAAAGTCTCTCCCATAAATCAGCTCCAATCAGCCGAAATTCCAGGAGAACGATGGACGGCAGAAGGCCGTTAAGTGCAGGAAAATTGTCACGTGCGAGGAGCATGTTTGCCAGACAGATGGACCAACGAGAAGTCACCACGTCAGGGGATAGCAGGTTTCTCCTGCTACCAAGTCAGCAGCAAAAATTTGTCCCTCTGGAATTGTTTGGAAATTTTTGAGGTCCGCGAAGGGCGCTAAATTGGGGTATCGATTAAAGACAATTATCGAATTATTTAGCATAGCAAACCAAACATTTTTAATCTGAAAATTTTATGGAAACCTTATTCTACTGATATGTTTCATATTATAAAAGTTTGTTCCATTCTGAGGCCGATAGGTATTTTTCGTGAAACTGACCTTTTAGCGCTCGGTCCGGACACCGGTTCAGAATTTTTGGACGAAAATTCTTTAAAATGCTTTTTAGACCAGAAATGATATCAGGATGCTTAAAATAGCGTTTCAAGATATTTTGAGATTTTTTCGGTGCCGGAAACCCCCAGGGCATTTTGGTAATTTGCCACCCCGAAGGGGTATTTTGGTAATTTGACCTAATAAAGGTATTTTTGCATAAATTTACATATGGGAAGCTTATTTCAGTGATTCTACTTATGGGAAGACCATTTTGGTAATTTAAGTCCGAGAGGGGTATTTTGGTAATTTTACACCCTAGGGGCGTTTCGGTAATTTTGCATACCTGGTGAGGAGGGTTTCATTTTGGAAGTATGCGTGAGTCCGTTTAAGTTATAATATTGTGTTGAAGTCTGTGTTCTGATGGTTCGATTATTCCGTTTAGGTTAAAGCTAAAGACTTTCTGGTTAGGATAATTTAGCTACGGATCCAGGTAAAGGATTCTATATGAACCTTGGGTAAGGACTTTTGTCCAAACCCTTATTTGATAACTCGTATTTGTAAGTACTCCTTTGAATTACTTACGATTAATGTCGAACTCTGAAGTATGCATTGATATCAGTATGTTATTGCCCAAAAACCTCAATATTGAACCTGAATCGATTATTTGGAAATCTTGTGATGCTCGCATGTATTTCATGCTGAGTAAATATGATAATTCTTTGTATCCCATTCTTCCGAATTGTTGTGCCTAAATCCGATAATCGTTTTGCTACTTATTGTGATTTTCTTCTGGAAATTCTGAATGATGACTTATTTTGATATGTTATGGTTATTGAAATCTGATCTGATTCTGGTGAAAATTCTGATTTCTTCTGAAAATTCTGAATGCTGACTTATGTCAGTATGATTATTGTTATTGGAATCTGAATTGATTTCGGTGATTGAGCTTATGTTAATGCTCATTGATATTGTTGATTTTTCTGTGTTGACCTGGGTTTTCTGTTCTGTTCTGAGGCGGGCGTTATAAGGCTGGTCTGAATCCTGCATGGAAAGCAGGCTAGTACCCAAGTGGACTAGTAATTATTCTGGTACATCATGCATGTGTACATTCTGTTAGCTTGCCAGAATGGCATTGCTATTGCCCAGGATCAACGTTGATCTTTGATTTTCTCTGCTCTGGAAAGTATTATCTGAAATGATTTGTGCTTCTGTTGAAATCCTTTGAAAAATCTTCATTGTTTTCTGAAAATGATATGTTATTGATTGATTTGGAATCCATCGTGTTTGTTCCGATTTATTTTGGTATCTATTTCTGATGAGTTTTTGAGCCTTTTGGAAATCATTGAGTTTTTTACCATTTGAAGTATTCTGGGAAGTTTCATCGGTTAGATTCTTCGAAATCACTTGTAATCCTGTCGTTAGTCCTTGTGCGACCTTACTGAGCTCTGAAAAGCTCACCCTCCGTTTGGCTCCCTTCTGTAGGTGATGATAAGCTGTAGCAGGTTTGGGAATGGGTTAGAGTCTGAGTGAGATTCCGATGAGCCCATCACTACGGTATAGTAAGACCCCTGCGTGGGTCGGTACTATTATTGTTGAATACAACTTTATGAAGATCAGAAACTCATTGCCTGGGCATCTTGCTTTGATTTCTATCACAACACTTCAAGAGTAATTCTCTCATTACGCTCAAGCTTGTAACTCTGAATATATGTAGGCGAAGCAAGGGCTAACTTAATGACTAGAATAGAACATTGTCTTAAGTAATAGAGAGAAAAAACATATTAGATGTAATAGAATAAGGAGAGCTCCCTAAAGAAAGAGCTAGCTTCTAATTAGAGTGTCTCGTAAATTTGGGTTGATCTGTCTGAAAGTTTTGAAGAAATCTAATTATATCAAAGCCGAGAAAATGCTGTCCAGTCACCGCTTATTTGGACAATCTCTTACTTCGCCATGTGGACTTTTTTATATTGAAATTTTAAAATATTTTTAATTTACGTACCTTTATGATAATGATTTGGATCTCTCTCTCTCTCTCTCTCTCTCTCTCACACGCACACAGTTTGATTTGAATTCATTCTTTTCATTTAAAATTCAACCAATTATATAGATTTTACATTTCTCTCTCTTCTATGTCAACATGCCTCACTCAAAAATTTTATTTATATCTTTACAATTCCATTAATTCCTAAATTTTAACAAAAGTAATTCTCTATATATTCCTTTTTAATCTTAAATCTTTTTTATTATTTAGGAAAACACAATAATCTCTATCAGTTTTTCTCTTAAACCACCATAATCTCATTCCTTTTATTTCATTACAAGTTTTATATATTGTTTACTCTCCCATTTTTTTTCAATCATTTATTATGTATAGTTACTTTTTTCTTTGTGATCTTAAGTAATACAACTCTAACACAAGGGTTTTTATTGTTAGTATTATCACTGCAATTGCTATTAGTTAGAAGAGACTATTTTTCTTATTTTATACACTATTTTTCATCTTCATTAGTCACTAAAAACTAACAATTATTACTCAAGTTAATTTTTAACGATAAAAATTGATAGGAGAACTCATATAAAAAGGTAAAAATAAATTTGTAATTATCATGTTGTCACAACCAATTTTGTAATTGTTATTAGGCATACAAATACGAGATCTTTCAATAAATATTTTGATAATTGTTGCTCCCATGTGCAACGCAATGGATCAAAAGTATTTAGGAAAATGAGAGAGAGAGAGAGAGCAAACTCGAAAGTCTACATTTTGTTGTAACATGGTTACTATTAGGATCGTTTTCTATAATTAGTCCGAGAAACCTATCTACTGACTCTCAAACTCAATTAATCTAGAGCACTTATAATTTCAAAGATGATCATGGTTTATAGTCTCCAATGTTCAATTTCTTTTCTCCAAGTCTTTTGAATGGTTTGGATCTTAAATGCGGGCTTCTGTTTTTATGTAGGATGAAAATTATTATTTATTTATTTTTATTTCCTCCTAGCTGACCTTAACGGTAAAGCATCATTGCTTCATCTTTTTTTTAACATAATTATTAATTGACGAACCACTTTTGTTAACAAGCCACATGCAACACAAGTGAAATCAACTAGTGTATCTTAAAAGCAGTAAAATGTGAAAGAGAAAGATGAAACTAAAGAAACAGTCTTTTTCGAATTCTTAGAACACCTCGTAGACATAATCGGAGGCAGGGAGTAGCACAGTGGAGCAATTGTCAATCTGCTGCCGTCCAAAATTATTCTGTGCATCTTCCGGTGCTTGACAATGGTTGCCCCTTCTGTCTCTATCTCAGAATAGCAGGTCAGCGGCCAAAGGGTGAAGATCAAGTTCAGGTGACTCGTCAGTTTATCGGCATCCAAAAAGTCGCGTAGAAGCATCACGCGGACTTGATATATCTCTTGCGGCATCTCATCTCATTGATGTCTCTCCAAGTCTACATCTCCTCTATTTTATGCTTTTTTTCCCGGTTCACTTTGCTTTTAGCTTTCAGCTTTAAAATGAATTCCGGGCATTATCTTGATCTTAGACAACAAAGCTGAAAAGATTTGGGAAGAGTTCTGAGGCTTGAATTTGAACGGTACCTTTTTGTTGGTTCTTCGAATTTAATCAACCCTTTCATTTTCCTACTTTAGTTACCACGACTTATGTTATTAAACAAACTTTGGCTCCTACCCGAATTTTTAGGAATCTTCCTACAACCCCGTGTATAGTGACAATTAATAGTCACTAAATGTTTCTAGTGACTTTTCTTCTAATACTTTCAGCAACAACTATTAGTAGCATTTTTTAGCGCCACTAAATAAAAGCCACTAAAAATATTTAAAGAAGATTGATTGTCGTTATATAGGGATATGGGGAAGATTCTTCCAACCGGGGTAGCAGCCAAATTTTTTCCTATGTTATTTACTCATGTCAAATTGATTAGGAGACTAATGACCAGTGAGTCGTTCCTAGGAGAGTACCACAAAAAATTATAGGCACTGATTGTGCAGGCTAGTCTCGCTTTGGAAGATTTCCTAATTTGGGGGTTTTGTTAGTTTTTGATACTCTACCATATGTATTGCTAGTAAATATGGAATTTTTTTTTTTTGGTTTTTGTTTGGTATCATGTCTTCCGTAAAAAATGGAAAAAAATAGACAGGTGAATAGATATAACAGTTGTGGCTTACTCGAGGATTTATCGGGTCGGGTAGGGAACTGATCAATGAAATAAGTAACCCATAATATTTCAAGACATAAAAGTTGTGTTTTACTCAAGGCTTTATCGGATGGGGCTCGGAACAAATCAATGAAATGAGTACCCTTTCTAATATTTCACGAACAAATCAATGAATTGAGTACCCTCAACTGTGGGAGTTTTTTATTTTTTTTTTGGTCAAAAGTCCTTTGTATTTCCATTGAGCTCAAACAATTTACAAGTATACATCACAGTACTATACAATTTATATCTCTCCTACCTATATAGTTTGTATACATCACAGTACAAAAACATGTTCCTCCTCTCTCTATTCTCCCGTTTTAAGTACTTTCTGAGTACTCATTTCCCATGCTTGGCATAGCTGCTTATTCCTCTCTGTGGCTGGGAATTCTGCCCAGTTATAAACTCTATACTTGATCCAATTTTGTATAACATGAAGGCATCCCTGTACATTGAAGCTTTGGTTTTCAATTGTATTGTGATCAAAATCTGGTGGCGCAATCACATATCCTTTTCCAATTGCAAATGCTAGTATATATTTCGTTCTATAGCTTCAGAGAGTTGTTAAGGTGCTACATAAGTCTTGAGGTTATTATAGTTATTAAGTTGAAATCTAAAAGGAATAAAATTGTATTTCGAATTTGAGGACTTATAAGTATATACCTTATTACTTTCGAATAAGTTAATATCTTTTGCCAAAATGAGTTTATTAACTGGACGACATCCGGTACTTTCATATGTATCTTTCTTTAGTAGTTGTAATATGTGATGCTCGATTAATAAAGATGTTGTGTCCGTGTTTAGGAGTGTTGAATTTATTTTTTGTTGATCTTCCGTGACTAGTTCTCGCATCACTAAATGTATTTGACAATATTTTCTCATTGATACTTATTTTTTCACAGCATAATGCAACCTTTATGCACCAACATTCGTAAGGTTATACATATAACTATAAATGAGCTTGCAAAGTATAAGAACTATCCTTATAGTAGACTAATATTTTATAAGGCGAGGTTAATCACACAACTGCTATTGAATTCACACAATAATCACTACTCATGGCTATAATCAAATCCAATATAGTCATTGTTGAAGCTAAAAACTGGATCAGGAACCACACCAGAAATCAGGCCTGCAAAAGAGAACACGGAGTGACCGCCGGATGAGGTTCCAGCGGGGAATGTTCCGATGCTTAAGTCAGAGATGGCAAACAAAGTAGAACTCTGAGAAGCAATAAAGACACAATGTGTATATGTGTGAGCTTAGGCTTACCTGGGGGGCTTAACCCCCTTATATAGTGGTAGCAAGAGGAGTCCAATTAGAACTGGGTTTCGGTCAACTCTAATCAGAATCTCATTAGGATCCTAGAGGATACCATATCAGTCTCTACTGATAGAGTCAGATCTTCTTTAGGATTCTACCTGGTGACTGGTATGGTAAGTGCTATATCGGTAAGGAACCGAAATAGGTTATGCGTTGTAACCGCCACGTGTCAGCCGTAGAATGGAGGGGTATTTTTAGCTATATCATATGCCCCCTGCTTTTACCAGCGTTAATGAAGCGGGTGGAAGCACACCTTTCCCACTGGTGATAGCAAAATATGCCAAAAACAGAATTTGAATCTGTTTATCTAACATTTCAAATTTTCAAAGCGTATTCTGCTCGGACGAGATTATGTTCGGACATGGATCTGCTCAGGCAGACTTTTGTTCGGATAGGATTCTGTTCGGGCATGAATATGTTCGGATGGGATTCTGCTCGGACATGAATCTGCTCGGATGAGATTCTGCTCAGACAGAATTCTGCTCGGACAGATTCTACTCGGACATGAAGTTCGGGAAGGATTCTGCTCGGACATGGTTCTTTTCGGACTATATTCTGTTCGGACATGATTCTATTCGGCAGTTGTGATTCTGCTCGGGCAGAGTGTTCGGACGAGATTCTGCTCGGGCATAATTCTGCTCGGCCGTTGTCACTCTACTCGGGCAGAGTGTTCGGACGAGATTCTGCTCGGACAGAATTCTGCTCGGCCGTTGGCACTCTGTTCGGGCAGAGTGTTCGGAAAGGATTCTGTTCGGCAGTTGTGATTCTGCTCGGGCAGCGTGTTCGGACGAGATTCTGCTCGGGCATAATTCTGCTCGGCCGTTGTCACTCTGCTCGGGCAGAGTGTTCAGACGAGATTCTGCTCGGACAGAATTCTGCTCGACCGTTGGCATTCTATTCGGGCAGAGTGTTCGGACGAGATTCTGCTAGGACGAAATTATGTTTGGCCGTTGTCACTCTGCTCAGGCAGAGTGTTCGGTCGCGATTCTGCTCGGGCAAAATTCTGTTCGGCCGTTTTCACTCTGCTCGGGCAGAGTGTTCGGTCGAGATTCTGCTCAGGCAAAATTCTTTTCGGCCGTTGTCACTCTGCTCGGGCAGAGTGTTCGGTTGAGATTCTGCTCGGGAAAAATTATGTTCGGCCGTTTTCACTCTGCTCGGGCAGAGTGTTCGGTCGAGATTCTGCTCGGGCAAAATTTTGTTCGGCCGTTGTCACTCTGCTCGCGCAAAGTGTTCGGTCGAGATTCTGTTCTGCCAAAGTTTTGGTGCCTCCAACGTGTCACGTGTGGGAATTTTGAGCGGGAATTTGAAAATCTTTAAGCTCCCCTACTCTTCAGCTTGTGACACGTGTAGGGTACACTAACCGTTGCGTTTTCCAAGAAACGGTTACTTGGCGTTTCTCTATAAAAGAGAACTTTCACTTCATTTTACCTTCACTTGAAAATATTTGGGAGCACATTACTCTGCAAGTAAGTCTTTTCTTCTACCATTCATGTTCAGCACTTCAAGTTTGTCGTAGTCTCATATTTGTAGTAGAAGTAGAAAACATGTCTGATCCTTCAGTTTCTATTTCGAGTAGTAGTTCGTCTTCGAGTTCAGAACGAGTTGCAACTTCAGGAAGTGAAGTTGGGACTTCAAATCCACAACCCCCACTACCTTCAACTTCTCAACCATTCCAACCTTCATCCTCTCAACGATTCCAACCTTCATCCTCTCAACCATTACCACCTTCATCTTCACAGCCTTCATAATTTTTATCTAGAAGGAATCCTTTAGGAGATGTAAAGGATCAGGCCGAAGATAAGGCTAATCCCAAGCCTTGGTATACTGCTGACGAGAAGTCTAGTAAGATGTCGACCGAAGATTTGCAGGATTTAATTCGGGAATATCCTCTTCCCGAAGGTTGGTATGCTCGTCTTCCTGGTTTGGGTGAACCTGCTAACTACGGCACAAAGTTTGAAACGGGTGTCTACGAAGAGCATGTGAAGTCTGGATATAGACTTTCTCTCCATCCTTTCGCTCTTCGTTTCTTTGAGCATTATCGCATGGCTCCGGGCAGCTTGTTCCAAATGGTTGGAGGAAGCTTGCCGGTCTTATATATTTGGTTCAGACTTCAGGTTCAAACAAGATATAACTGATTTTATGAGAGTTTTCTTTGAAGTCTGTTTCGTCAAAGGAGTTGCCAACTGCCCCGGATGGTATT